>VZSC01002185.1:33796-56515 GCA_013398225.1 Steatornis caripensis | reverse complement strand
CATGCTTTTACAAAAGGAATATATGGATATATATTATGGGAACGAAATAGTGATGGTCTTGCAACTGACTGACTAACCAACTATAAAAATGAAGAAATAAACTTCACAATATCTCTCAGCTGCAGATGTCAGTTCTCTAAATAGCACGAATAATGTTCTATTTATGAAATGGAAAACTAAAAGGGAAAATTGAGCACAGATCACCTCATATGTCTAAAATCATGCAAATATACACATGAGGTCTTAAGATAACTAAGAAATAATTTAATGCAGTATCCCTATCAGATCCACATTGCTGTTTGCAGTGGGGAATACATACACACAGAAAATATAGCCATGATTAATGATCATTCTTATTGCAAACACATGTAAAAAACCAAGCGTAATCCTCAGTCCACATTTGTAGACATACTTTCTCTCATGCTTTCTCTTTCCTTGTTTATATTCTGATTGCTTTACTGGGTATACTGGAAAGGAGAATCTCTGCAAAGGGAAAACTATTTGATGGTGATTTCTCATTTGCCATGGTTCTTTTTAGTATATTAAATCATTGAAGGCTATGTAGCCCTTCAGAGTAGATTTTCTAGATAGCTGTTGGATTTTTACAGACATTTAGTATGATGAGATGGTTGGACACAGTGATTTGTTCTGGTTCATGCAAGCTCTGACAGAGGGTCAGGAAAATAATTTTTTTTTTTTGGAATACCAGAACCCATTTGGTAAAGAAATCAAACGATAGAGACTGACAAAATCAGTATCACATCAGAGTTATGGTCAGAAAAACATCAGCTCTTGTCCTGTACCCATTTTAGCACGTCATTAAATAAACACAGATAGCAGTTCATGCCATTCATATTTGCTGTGTTTTATTACGCAACTGCAGTGCAGGAATTCAAATATTGTGCATTACTGTTCTTTTATGAGATTTATCTTTAAAGAAATCATGGCAATGGTTTTATACTAGACATTAATTTCCACACAAATTGTATATTTCAGATCTTCATCAACTCTTTCTAGCTGTGCTGAAAGGCCAGAAAATCCTTGAATTTTGCAGCTGGAATTGCTACATCAACCTTACACCACTACAGCTGAGACATGTTTTGCACACTTACTGTGTACCGTTAAAACCATTCGAGCTCAGGTTTTAGCCTCTGTGAAGAGTCTAATGACATTTTTGAATGGGGAAAATGTAACTCAAGCAGCTATTTCGTATTTCATTCCACAGTGGCAGCAAGGACTGTTCAGAATTTTCCGTGCTTTGATGCTCAGCTCTGACATTCTTTATAGTAGTCCTGTGCCAACCTTTGAAAAGCATAGTTTTTGAAGCTGGGAGAGATAGGTAAACATGTCTAACTGCAACAGCTTAATATAATAATTTACTGAAAGAAGGATTTATTCACTGTTTTTGCATTAATTAACAATTACCTAAGACATTGAATGAATGCCATATATTTCTTCCTGTACTGCACTACATTGCACTGCACTGAACTCTAAGACTTACTATTCCAGCTGTTGTGCAAAAAGGACAGGAAGAAACAGAAGGGAAGGGGCCAGCACATGTCCCAGGGAATCTGTAATTTAAATTATAGAACAGCCAAAGTATAATTTTTTACAAATAATTGTTATTCTAATTTAATTAATGAATAATTTATCTTTTTCTGCAAAACCAGGAAAATATATTTTCCCTGAAGCAATAGCTAGCATACAAAGAATCTGGGTACCTGTATCTTTCACATGGAAATTCCTTAAAATACAGAAGGCACATTTATGTCATCTGGAATGTGAGTATGTCTGTGAAACAAAGTAATTACTAGAGATATTTCGCAGTACACCGTGTGTAATTTTAGTGTTACTTATTGACTAAAGTTTGCAGATTGATAATGAAAGTGTGTCTCTACATACACATCTGAGTAACAAAAACAGTTCTGCATCCTCTTCCTATCCAACTGTATTAGGACAGAAGACAGAAAGCATGTCTTCCCTTCAGCATCACCTCATGGATCCACTAGTTAATAACTTACACTTTTTAACCAATTTTGATGTAGTGTTGAATGCTGTCATATTGTAAACCTGCTTTGGTGATAGTTCTTCACACAATCAATACTCAACTGTTGTTGTGCAGCATTGTGGAAGATCAGGTACTGCAAACAGATATTTAGAATGGATATTTTTGCAGAAGTGATCCACCTTTTTCTAATTTGTATATTCTATGTGGAATGATTGGAAAGCCTCTTGTAATTACAAGCAAATAAATAATAATAAATAAAATATAATAATAAAAAATAATAATAAAATAATAAAAATAAATAATGTGTATTTACTGTTGAAAAAGAATAGGCATGCAAACATTCTAAAGTTTTAATACAAAGAATCACTATAACTTTGGAGAGCTACTATAACTTTCACTAGTTAGGTATCAGCCAGTATTTTGTTACTACCTTGGGGTCTAAAAGCAACTGTAAGAAAACATTTTTAGTTCATGTATGGAACAAAATATTTGAGAATTTTGTTGAGTTTGTATTTCCACCTTGCATTCTTTGTTCTTCTCAACCACTACAAATAGAATGGAGAAAGAAAGAAAAATATGAAAAATATAAAAAATGTGTCTTTTGTACAATACAAAGAACAACATCCAAACCTTATTTCAAAAGCAGCACAATGACAACTTTCTTTTAAAGAAGCAGTACAGGATACTATATAGTATTAACTATAACAACACCATATAGTAGTAACTTTTGGCAGGGTAATGAACAATTTGCTTGCTCTCTGGGAAGACTGGCTGCGGATGCAGGTTTACTTTGTATTCAAATTTAAGGAAACTGAAATATGTTTCAATAGTTTCTATCTCTCTCAGTTTATGCTTTGACCAAAACTGTTTTGCAACCCCTGACGGAGATCATATGCCATTAGAAAGTTATTATTACTGTGGTAGAGATACAAACATTGAAAAGCAATTAATCAGACCTCACTTCTGTAAAAATCACTGGGAGTGTTGTCCCTGAGTTCTCTGAAAGTAACATTAGCATCTTTGTATGTAAACTAACTGCATTGCATAAAGGAGCACAAAATCAGTGTCTAAGTTCCCCCATCTGTTTCCTCTGTGATGTGTACATTTTTAAAACAAATTTTTCTCCAAATTTTTTGTTAAACACATGAAAATTTCTGATACCATTAACTATGGCAAAATGGGTTAAAATTAAAAAATAAGTATTTTTCTTCAGAAATATGCTCATCAGAAATAATTTCTTTTAGAAAGATAGTATAATCTAAATTTGATAAGACAACATTTTTAAAGGGGAGATAATTGACAAGGAGAATGTGAGGAAGCAAAAAATGATTAGGATAAAATACATCATCAAGGGTATATACTGGTGATTTTGAGGCGTTTTCTACAACTGAAGTCCTTAAGTCTCCTTCATTTATGGAAGAACAGATGGCAGGTGTCGTTTGATCAGGAGATTTGGATACTGTAAGAGAGATGCTATGGTTGATAGATTTAGGAGCAGCACACCAATTGTCATACAGAAGATCAGCATGAGAAAAAATAGAAAAAAGCGTGTAAAGAATGGTTTTACTTATGTAGCAGAAGGGATCAGAGAAACAGAAAAGCAAAACAGGTCAGAGAAATCACAGTAAGTTGTGAAATGAGCTTACTGGGCCAAATGACACAAAAGGATGAGCATATACAACGAACAGTTCAGAGAGAGGCATTCAAGGTACAAAAAAAAAGATGTATTTTGCTCCCCTTTTAATAAGAAGGGAATTATTTTGCATTGATCATTCATTGTTGAAAGGAGATCAAAAGCTTCTAAAATATCTGACTAATTTCACAGGACATCTTTCTTAATACCGTTGAGGACAGTCATTGCTCCCTGATCTGAGTCAGAGCCATGGTTACCTCTTATCACTGTTAATGGCAGAGCCTGCTAATACTCAAGCTCAGGGTCAGCTTTCTATGCAATTTAGCCATACACAAATATTCTCACCACAAAGTGCACAGGCCTCACACCTGAAATTGAAGTCAATTAATACTGCCTAAAAGAAAGTTACAGAATTCAAAGAAATTTGGAGAGAAGCGATAGAATTAACAGAGTACAGAAGTCCATGACTTCTGCCAACTCAAAAGTTTCTATGCACTTCTAAATGCCACCTAAACGAAATGCTAAAACAGACTAATTCAGTTCCCGGTAAAGCTGTCTTCCGTGCAATGCCAGCTTTTGGAACTGCTATCTCAGAATTATTGTTTTGCAATATGTAATATGCAGAGGTTTGACATAAGAGTTTAAAACAAAACTACAAAGTTCTTTGAGAAATTAATTGGATTATTTTCTCTGAATTTTACTGATGTGACAATTGTTTTCATTCATGCTTCTACAAAAAGGCCAGTTTTGCTCTAGAGTGATTGTCTCCAGTAAATATACAAATACTGAACCTCAGGATGAACAGTCCCGAGTTCAGATGAATCCAACTTACTTTACAACGGTTTTCTGTGTGAAAAGGTGACGGAACTCCATGCTAAACCAAGAATTACATATGCTCACATACCTGCACATCTCTCTTGAAATACAAATTCTTTATTCAGTACATAGCTGCAGGCTCACTCTGAATTCCAAAGCCATGAAATTGCTGAAAATGCTTTTTCTTTGACTGTGTTCCCATAGGAAGACAATGCTGCTTCTAACCATGGATTCACAGAGTAACAGGTTGAAAGGGACCTCCAGAGATCACCTAATCCAACCCTTTGTTCAAAGCAGGTCTAATTGGATATGATTGCTCTAGGCCATGTGCCTCTGAGTCTTGAATACCTCCAGCAATGTAGAACTCACAATTTCCCTGGGTCCTAGTTCCTGAATTTGGTTGTCCTCATAGTAAAAAGTCCTTTCCTTGCACCTCATTGGAATTTATCAGGATCAAATACCTGTCCTCTGCCTTTTATCACCATCCAGTTCCAATTGGAGTCAGACTCCATCTTCTCTGGGTTCTCCAACCAGGTAGCGGTAGACACATATAAGGTCTCCCAGAAGCCCTCTATTCTCCAAGGTGAACCAGCCAAGCTCCCTCAGACTTTATCTCTCTCGGCCCTGAGAGCATTAACAGATCTTACTGGCCCTGAACAGCCTTCTCTGGGGCTTCTGGCATCCCTGTCCATGGGTCTGGAACCTCTTCTTCAGCTCAGCTCAGAGCCGTTGATCCCTGCCCCAGCAACACCTGTATGAGTGCAGGCATCCAACACTGCCTTACCTCCTCAGCTCCTGACTGGTGTCCATGGGCCATCCATTGACCAGGCTCAACTCTAGTTTTGCCTGAAGCTGTCAGTGGTCCCATGGTTTTCTGTGCTTTGTTTTTCTGTTGTTTATTTGCTTTTTTTTTAAGTTCCAAGATTTTGCTCTACCAACCCAAAGACATAATTCCTTTACTGTGTCCATGTACACCTTGAATTTTTTTTTTTCTAATACTTACTGCTATAAATCTAACTCTGTTTCAATTTCAGTGTACTCGGTCTATCCTTATATTCCTTATTTGTGAGATTTAGCCTTCTCTCAGGCTGCCTGCTTTCCTGCATGCCAATGCCAGGAATTACTTCTATCTTGTACCTGTAGTGTGTGGTGTCTGAAAGTGCAGCTTGTGCTATACTGTATGCAAGCTAAATACTTAACCAGTTATCAAATATATTTAGAAATATAAAAAGTATGCTTGCAGGTATCAAGCATAGTTGATGTCTACTGGTATTTGTTAGCCAATCAGATACCTGCTGTGAACCCAGCCCTAAGCTGGGAAGGTTGCTGTGGCTCATGTGGCAACAATGTTAGCAGCTCACTGCATCTCTACTACACACAATATAATAACATTTAATTTTCACCCTTAAGGAATACAACTGCAGCTGGCAACTTCCCTTTCTATGGCTCAGATATTTCACATAATTTTAAGCATTAATTAGTACATGTCAGTTGGAAATTACTCCAAATTTCTAAACATCGCAAATTTAGCCGTGAATAAGAACGACACCATCTGAACTTACTTTAGTAGATTTTTGACACCTGCCTAAAGACTTAAACCACTGTTTCATCACTTAAGAGGCTCTCAGCTTTCTGTGTAGTTCCCGAGGAGACTTTGTCCAATATCTACATGATGGCAAAATAGTTACTAATGAGAATGCACCCTATGATGTTTAAACATAAAAGTACATTTTTGAAATTCAGCTGAAACTTGATAGATTCCTGTGTAAGAACTGAAAATAAGTTAATTATTTAATTGTTGTGAAATAAAATGGGTTTAGCCTAGGAAGCTCTTGACTGGATAACACTGTTCAAAATCCAGACAGTAACCAAGAAAGAACTCCCAGGCTATACGGTGAGTGTGCAAGAATGATTACCTCCTCTTTGCCACCACTCAAGCACGCATTCATCTCAGTCTTTCCTGTAGTTTCCCCAAACTGCTTATGGAATATCCAAGATCAATAGGCAGGAGAGGTGAGAAGTTGATGTGGTAGTTGGAAGAATAGGGAGATCAATTTCTTACCACTTTCAACTTTGCTGAGAAAACTTAGAGAGAGAACTGTTTGGGGGAAAAATGGCATATTTTTTTTGAGAAGTCACTGTTATTTTGTCTTGGTCTTTGATGTATTTTTCTCTTTAGCTTCTGCTTGACTTTTACTGAAGTACTACCAATAGCAAAACATACAATCTTTTGAAATGATGGGAAAGGGTAAGAAACTGTGTTAAAGCACTAATCCAAACCTGTGACTAAAGGCTGCTGTTCTCTAACTCCAGTTGTTTTTACTCCTGCTGCTAGCTACTCATTTGAGCCTAATTTACAAAACAGCAGCTTAAACACACTACTGAGGAAGATGTTAGTTTCCATTGGAAGCTCTCTTCTGTGACAAGAAGTGGAATTGGAATTTATCATACCATAGCTGGTACCTGTATCCAATATTTGTACTAAGCTGATCATAGCTTGGACTCTACCACTAGGGATGATTATCAATGTTCCTTAGTAAACTGTATCTGTCCCTATATGTCTGTCAGCACGCAGAAAATGGCCTTTGCTGTCCATTGATACCAGTTCTGTTATTTTAAACCTAGCCAATATCTGAGAACTGGGGAGAATTATGAAAGTAGAAACAAAAGGCAGAAAATAATTTTTCTTTTATAAAAATAATGGTTTACAATTATTTCTGGTGCAGACTGAGGACTAAATAACTACCATAGTAAGAAATTTATTTACATATTTATTATTTATATACACAACAGTATAATATTTATATACACAACAGTTTAATACAGCTATCAGTTCTTCATACACGGTTCTGAAACTGTGGGGGCAGTGTGCCAAGCTGTGCTTTTTTGCTGTCTTACAGATACTTCAAAGACAGCTCCACTTGTGCTATTATTTATGTGCAGCTTCATTACATAGTTACACAGCTGTATGTCAGCAAACGGGCATTTGTGTGAGTGGCCCTGGAGCTCGTAGTACAGTCATGCTCCTGAGCTTTCTAGACCTTTGGCAGCCTGTGCTCTCAGGGGTCCTGGCTGTGTCTCTGACAGGCGATTGTTATAGACAGGCTTAGTCTCAGGTTACCGGGACATTGCTTTACACGATAAGGTTTAAAGGCATATATAGGTACATAGGCACATGTATACAAATATATATATATGTACCTTTTTTTCCCCAACTTTTTCTAATATCTATCTAATTACAGCAGTGTTGTTTATGGGGTAACTGGTAGGGGGAGGGTGATGGAGCTGTAGCAATCCTTCCCCTTCATCAGTGTTGGTGGGACTCTGAAATCTATAGAATTATAGAATCATAGAATGATTTCTGTTGGAAGGGACCTGAAAGATAATCTCTTTCCAACCCCCCTGCCATTGGCAACACTTTCACTTCCTGTCTTTTCTTTCCCCTTCCACCCCAAGTCCAATATTTGCTCTCTAGAGCCCTAACCAAGTTAGCCTGATCTGAATTCTTGAGGGGAAGAAAAAAAAAAAACCCACTTCTGTCTTCTGGTTAATTTGTAAATTTCTTATTTTCTCAATATAAGTCAGAGTATATATACGTATAAACATGCAACTGCTCTCCCACAAACAGCTCAAGGTATTGCTTAAACTAAAAACCAGCTGGATCAAGATTTACCATAGGAGTACTTACTTGCAGATAGTGAGCCTGAGTGCATTCAGATGAAATTAATTTTCAGTGGTGTGCATACTGGAAATTTCATCTCTAATAAACAAAAGTGAAAATGTGTCAGAGGCCATTAGAAATTATTCTGTTAGAATTACACATATCGACATAGAACTTATGATGAATCACTTACGAAACTAAACGGAGATAAGAAGGGATTTACTGGTAACTAGCCACAGAAAAAATTAATGGAAGACAAGGGCCCAGTTTTGAAGTTCAGTTCTATTGTCTTTGACCTTTTTCTGTTCTGTATCTCATTTAAGCCTTTTAAAATAATGATGTAGAGAGATCAGCAGTTACCATGAGGCTTTTATGCTTAAATATAAGCTATCCACATCTCTCTGCCTTTCAAAAGATGTCAAGTCAGATGGACTGAAACAGATGTATACTGATGACCTAGTATCTCTAAAATGTAACCTTGGCTTGTGTAACACCTTTCTCCATTTTCTTAGTTACTTTTATCTCTTTCATTTCCCTCACCTAGTTCCTCCTATCATTTTTAATTTTCTCAAGAAAAACTCCTCTTGGGAGTGTCAGTGCAAAATGGCTAATGGCTGTTTTCAGTTACTGCTCACCTGCATTGTGCTCAGCTGAACTATCATGATTTGTGCTCTTCTGCCCCTTTCTTTTGCCAGAACATCAGACCTAAAAGCATGAAATCATTGCTTCGACCCTCTCTCATGCATCTCCATTTAATTCTATAATTGCAAATCAGACTCAGGAAGCATATTATCACTTGGGAAAACGGATCCCCATCGTCAAATGTATCCTCTATTGACAGATGATGTAAGGACAGAATCACAAGATTAGGAGCTCAGTAAGTTTATCCAGTAGATTTCTGTCTTTAAAAAGAAGCCAATAATGCAACACTCAGTAAGAATGAAAACTGCAGTGTTTGAAAAATGAAACAAAATGAATACATTAAGACATTTCTGCTGTAAAAGAATTCACTCAGAAAATTTCCCATGGAGAATAGGAATCTGCAATAAAGTTTTTCTTTAAAAGTTACAGCTTAAGGAGAGGAGGAGACATGTCAATATCCACCAGAAATATGAAGCAAAATGCAGTATAATGTAAAAAAAAGATAACTATAATTAGTTCTCTGCTTCAGTAAAATCACAGATTACAATGTATGTATGCATTGTCGGTGCTCTGGAGGCCTCACTCTACTATAATACAGTATATTAGACTGTGTATAAGGGAGAGGGTGGGTAGGAAATCAAGGCTCTGTGGAAATGCAGAACCTCTTGTCAAACAGATTCAGGAAGATCCTTAGGTCCTACTTTTCATAGACTTGCAAAGTTCTCCCTTTTCTCTCCTCACTAAAGGATAAGAAACAAAACTCATGCAAGATAATGCCTCTTCCTTTGGAAGTCCTCCCATGATTTTTTGCACAGGCACTCACACGCTAGTACACAGTACGTCTTCCTCTTTCTCCTTCACACAGGAATACAATTATAAAAATAAATAAAAATGTTAGGATTTTGTGAAAGATCAAATATATTAATCACATTTTTCATTTGCCTTCTTATTTGTTTCTATTTAAAAAACACTTAGACTTTGCAGGCAATAATCCCCGTAAAATAAAGGAAAATTGTACCCGTTTACATACACTACTTTGCAGATTCACAGAACTAATGAAGAGCAATCTGGAATTCATTCCAAATATACATAAGCAAAACATTATTCTGACTCTTTGTGATTCAGTAGAGAGTTTTGGTTGCATACTCTTATTCCATGTCTGTTGGTTATTCATCACCTTTTCATCCCCAGTTCTGAGGCATGTGGCAGCAGTCAGAGGTTAATTAAACTCTTATTGACTTCTGGACTACAGGAAGCAGAGTACAGGTGGAATATTTGACATAATTACCCTCATTATAATAATTATAATAAGAAAAATAATAAAAGTTGGAGTTGCACATAAAATGGAACACATACTAAGTGTCTACAACAATGTTATAAAGGAACTTAATTTGACAAATAAAATAAAACTTCACTCTTACTAAAGGTAAAGATGAACCTGAAGGTAATTGTTTCTCCATCACTGAATTTCCCCTCTTAATTTTCCTTATTGGGCTCCTTGCAGAAACTACTGTGTCTTTCTTCTCACCTGAAATATTTTCTTGTTGTGAATGGCACCCTATGAAACTCTAAATTTATCCTTATTTGAAGATCTTTCTCTTCTTATCCTTATTATAATTACTTACTGTGTTAAAATAATATTTACATGCAACAACAATATACACACATAATATTTACATACAACATTCTGAATTATTACCATTACAAATGTGTATTATTTTTCTTTCTAATCACAGTGGCATAAGATCTTCTGTGACCTAGAAAATTATAGCATTACTGTTAAAAATAATCATATTATTAGTGTACTAGTCAGGGCTAATTTTCTTCCTAGTAGCTAAAATGTTTTGGCTTTGGTATGAAATTCGGTATAAGAAGAATGTTGATAACACACTGATGGTTGTAGTTGTTACTAGGACATCAAGGACCCAATCTTTTTTGCTAGTGTGCGGGTGCACAAGAAGCCGGGAGGGAGTATAACCAGAACAATAGATCCAAATTGGCCAATGGAGTATTCCGTATCACACAATGATGTCACGCACAGTGTAAGATGAGAATTTGGCTGGGAAGTGCTCCCTCTGTTTCAGGATTGTGGTTTTCAAGATCTCTCTCTGCCCTGAAACCACTAGCCAGAAACGAGCTGGGCCTTGATCAGTAGGTGCGGATTATTACAATTATCATAGTTATTAAATAATATTATAATAATATAATAACTATTCTTATTGCTATTATGCAATTTATTATATTTATAGTTATCATCACTGTTTTTATTCTATTTTAATTATTAAATTGTTTTTATCTCAACCTACAAGTCTCTTTACCACTACTCCTACAACGCTCTTCTCCATCCCCCAGGGAGGGGTGAGGGGGAAGGGTGATAGAGGCGCTGTGTGTTGTTTAGTGGTCTGCTGGGTTAAGCCACAACCGTTAGGTAGTACTTGAGAGAATTCACAAGTGATTTATATTAAACTTTAGTCCTTTTGTTCAGATGGTAATATTTAAATATTTTCATGTTTCAGAGGTAGTAATGCAGTATTCAGTTTTAAGGGTAAGTGATCTTCAATATTGACCAAACATTTCAGGTGAATGACAAATAAGTGTGGTATCATATATGCAAAATATGCATATATGCAAATATGCAGCCTATTTCAGACAAGCTTAAAAAAAATAATCTGTACTCCTGTGGCAGATGCACCCATCCTAACAAAGACCTGATGGAGACTGGGGGCTTTAGGACAGCTGTGCCTTTGCTTTTTCTCATGCTTTCTTTTCTTTTTCTCACTTGCCTTGCTTTTCTCACACTTAGGGTGGCTGTTGCCAGGCTCACAGTCCCTGGAAGAAGGGGTCCCCAGCCAATCAGGATTGAGGCTGGGTCAGACTCAACTCGATTATAAATGGAGCCCCAATGCAGAGCCGATTTGAGTCAGTCCTCCTTGATGAAGTCTATCTGCAGTAGAGGACTTTCCCCTTGTTCCAGGACACCACCCAAGGTAACTTCCCTGGTATTGAGAACCTTACGTTATAGGTAAGTGATTGTGCATTTTCAGTCATCATCCTGAAGGACTGTTTGTGAATACTTAGGAATTATTAAGTTGGCTGTGTAGTATTGCTCCCGCCTGACATCTGAACTTGTTGTTTATCATTTGCCAGAGTGCAACATAATTTTGGTTAGATTAGAACTCTGCGGCATTCTAATCTTGAAATGTAAGTGAATTCTTTACCAAGAAGAGACAAAAATTTCCTTTTTTTTTTTTTTTTTTCTCTCTGGGTAAAATGGGAATCCGAAGCCAATTCCTAATGTATGGAGTAGGAAATCTGATTTTCTTTTAAAATTTCCATGCATTTGACTGCTGAATCTGTCTGCTTGTGATCTCTGTCCCAAAGAAATCAATGCTGAACATACTTCATCAGGTACCTTGCAAAGAAACATATAACTAGATGCATATGTACCTTTCTGAAGTGTTTTATAGTGAAAAAGACATAATGTAATATGATTATGCAGTGGGTTGACCCTGGCTGGAGGCCAGGTGCCCATGAAGCTGCTCCATCACTCCACCTCTTCAGCTGAACAGGGAGAAAAATATAACAAAATGCTTGTGGGTCGAGATAAGGGCAGGGAGAGATCACTCAGCAAAGCAGACTTGATGAAATTAACTTAATCTATTGCCAATCAACATTAGAGTAGGATAATGAGAAATAAAACCAAGTCTTAAAACACCTTTCCCCCACCCCTCTCTTCTTCATGGTCTCAAATTCATTCCTTATTTTCCTTATCTCCTCAGCACTCCAGTGGCTAAGGGGGATGGGGAATGGAGATTGCAGTCAGTTCATCACACGTCTCTGCCACTGCTTCCTGCTCATACTCTTCCCCTGCTCCAGCATGGGGTCCCTCCCATGGGACGTAATCCTCCACAATCTTCTGCAATGTGGGTTCTTCCCACAGTCTGTAGTTCTCCACGACCTGCTCCAACATGAGTCCTTTCCACAAGGTGCAGTCCCTCAGGAAGACGCTGCTACAGCACAGGTTCCCCATGGGGTCACAAGTCCTGCCAGGTGCCTGCTTCAGTGTGAGTTCTGCACGGGGTCACAGCCTCTTTGAGCACATCCACCTGCTCCAGTGTGGAGTTCTCCATGGGCTACATATGGATATGTGGTCCACTGTAACTTCCATGGGCTACAGAAGAGCAACCTGCATCACTGTCGTCTTCATGATGGGCTGCAGGGAAATCTCTGCTCCAGTGCCCCTCCTCTTTGTCTTCACTGATCCTGGTGTCTGCAGAGCTGTTCCTCTCACATATTTTCACTCTCTTTGGCTGCAGTTATGCAGGTGTTTTTCCCCCTCTTCTTAAATATGTTATCTCACAGGCACTATCACCTTTGCTGATGGGGTCAGCCTTGGCCAGAGGCAGTACCATTTTGGAGCCCGCTGGCATTGGCTCTGCCGGACTTAGGGGAAGTTTCTAGCAACTTCTCACAGAAGCCACCACGCTGCTACTAAAATCTTACCATACAAAACCAATATAGATTTTTTCTAAAACTTCTTTTATGTAAATATTTTAGAGCATTTACTCTTGTTTTTTTTTGTAGATGTGGTTGACCATATGAAGACTTAATAATAATTGTATTGATAATGTTCCTTTTTCTTCTTGTTTTTTTTTCTTTTTCTTTTTCCCTGGGGAATAATGTTATCAGACTTAAAAATTATAAAGCAGAGTTAGAAAATAGAAATTGTATGTGGAATAAAAACTGCAGTAACCTTGAAAATTTGTTGCAGTTGTCACCTCTCAGTGTACAGAACATTGACAATTAGTCATCTATAGAAAGTAAATGATATTTTTATCCTTGAGGGAAATCCTAATTTCTTCTATAATACTATAGTATGTTATGAACAAAAACTGGCACTTTCTGTGACTTGCTGTCTTACAACCACCACCTGTATACTCAGCAGCTTAAATCTGGCAAAATAGAGCATAACTTATAACTTGATTCTAATACCTTAAGCTATTACACTTTCTAGTTTTCCTAAGATGAATAGAAAGACTTCAGAAGAAAAAGTATGTCTGGACTTTCTGTAATTTTCTTTCCAGATTTTTTTACCTTTCCTTAAAACATTTTTTTTTTTTGCCCTGTGCAAGATAAGATATAAGAATGTGCTTTTGAAGCAAAACAATGTCTTAAATAAATTTGATGTTACATAATATAGGAACAGAAAGACCCCATGCAGAAAACAATGTTTGGGAATGGACTTCTCAAACTCTAACACTCCATGACTGGAGAGCTGTAACTTATGGCTTTAAACTGTTCAGAACGGACAGGCAACAAAGCAGGGGTGGGGAAAGTTGCCCTCTAAGTAAAAAAATTGATTGCACAGAAAAAACTTTGAAAAAATAGCGATGAATCACTTGAGTGCCTATGAATTAAAATCAGGGGCCAGGGCAGCAAAGGAAATCTCATAGTTGGTATTTACTACAGGCCACTCAACCAAGGAGAGCTCATTGATGAAGTGTTCTTATTTCAATTACAGGAAGCATCACACTCACGGGCTCTGATCCTGCTGGGAACTTCAGTCACCCTGATTCTGCTGGAAAAGCAGCATAGCAATATGCAAGCTGTCCAGGAGACTCTTGGAGAATGTTAAGGATAACTTAATGCAGGTGATTGACAGCCCGATCAGAAAAGAAGCATTATGGGGCTTGTAGCTCACCAATGCAGAAGCACTAATTATGGATGTCAGTATCAGTGACAGCCCTGGTGAAATTCACAATCTTGACAGGTGAAGAGGAAAGTTAGGACACTGAATTTTAGGAGACCAAACTTTCAGTTTTTCACAAAATTAACACAAGAACTCTCAATTCCCACATGTAAGAAATTGGGCAGGAGATGGGCATGGATCAGTGTCATGGTTTAACCCCAGTAGGCAGCTAAGCACCACACAGCTGTTCCCTCACTGCCTAATCTCCATGGTGGGATTAGGGAGAGAATCAGAAGGGTAAAAGTGAGAAAATTCATTGGTTGAGGTAAAGACAGCTTAAAGGTAAAGAAAATCTGCACACATAAGCAAAGCAAAGGAATTCGTTCACTAATTCCCATTGGCAGGCAAGTATTTAGCTATCTCCAGGAAAGCAGGACTTAATCACCTGTAATGGCTACTTGGGAAGACAAATGCTGCAATTCCAAACACCCCCAATTCCCTCTTCTTCCCCTGGCTTTTACTGCTAGGGATACAGAATATTCTGTTCATCACTTGAGGTAAGCTGTCCCAGCTATGTTCCCCCTCAACTTCTTGCGTACCCTTAGCCTACTGGCTGGTGAGGTAGAATTTGAAACAAAGAATTCCTTGATGCTATGTAAGCACTGCTTAGCAGTAACTAAAACATTGGTATGAGAGCAACACTGTTTTCAGCACTATTCCAAACCACAGCAACATACACTGAGTACACTTAGTCGTAGTCAAACCAAAGTGTAAGAAGGAAATGCACATACATCAGAACGAGGTATGTGTATCCTGAGAAAAATAGAAGGACACTGTCTGAATGTGTAGGGATGGGATTAGGAAAGCTAAGGTATGGTTGGAGCTGAATTTGGCAAATGAAGTGGAGAATAAGAATGCCTTCTACAAGTAATTTGAGAGAAAAGGAAGAGTCAGGAAAATCTACCTCCTGATAAACAAGACAGGAAACCACTGACATAGAGAAAGATGAGGTGCTTAATTTGTTTACTTCAGTTTTCACCAGCAATTTTTCTTCCCACATCTCCAAGACCCTGAACCTCAAGGTAAAGTACGAGAAGGTCAGGTTCAAAATCACCTGAGGAACTTGAACATGCACAAGTTCATGGGACCTGATGAGATGCATCCCAAGGTCCTGAGGCACTGGCAGATGAACTTGCCAAGCTGCTCTCCACCATACTTGGCCTTTGACAAGGTCTCCCACAACTTCTTTCTCTCTAAATTGGAGAGATATCGATTTGATGAATGTACTGTTCTGTGGAAGAGGAATTGGCTGGATGGTTTCATCCAGAGAGTAGTGGTCAATGGCTCAATGTCCAGATGGAGATCAGTGAAGAGTGGTGTCCCGCAGTGGTCTGTAGTGGGACAAGTATTGTTTAGTATCTTCATCAATGACAAAGACAGCAAGATTAATGTACCTCAGCAAGTTTGTAGATGACACCAAGCTGAGTGGTGTGGTTGAGACACCTTAGGGACGGAATGCCATCCAGAGGGATCTGGACAAGCTTGAGAAGTAGGCCCATGTGAACTTCATGAGGTCCAATAAGCCAAGTGCAAGGTCCTGCAACAGAGTCAGGGCAACTCCCAGTATCAAAAGAGGCTGTGGGATGAAGGGATTAAGAGCAGCCCTGCAGAGAAAGACTCAGGGGTGCTGGTGAATGAAAAGCTGGACATGAGCTAGCACTGTGCACTTACAGACCAGAAAGCCAACCATATCCTGGAATGCATCAAAAGAAGCATGGCTAGCAGGTCAAGGGAAGTGTTTCTGCCCCTCTATTCCTCTCTTTTGAGATCCTATCTGGCGTACTGCAACGAGCTCTGGAGTCCTCAGCACAGGAAAGACACGGACCTGTTGGAGCAGGTCCAGAGGAGGGCAACAAAAATTTTCAGAGAGGTGGAACACCTATCCTGTGAGGAGAGGTTGAGAGAGTTGGGTTTGTTCAGCCTGGACAAGAGAAGGCTCTGGGAAGACCTTTTTGCAGTCTTTCAATTCCTAAAGGGAGCTCATAAGAAAGATGGGGACAGAATTATAGTGAGGCCTGTAGCAACAGGACAAGAGTGAATGCTTTTAAACAAAAAAGGGTAGATTTAGACTAGATATAAGGAAGACATTTTTTACTGTGATGGTGGTAAAACTCCGAAACAGATTGTCTAGAGAGGTGGTAGATGTCTCATCCCTGGAAACACTCAAGGTCAGGTTGGAACTGCTCTGACCTACTTGATCTAGTTTAAGATATTCCTGCTTATTGCAGGGGACGTTGGACTAGATGATCTTTAAACCTCACCTCCAACCCAAACTATTCTATGATTCTATGATATAAGAAAAGCTGTGGCAGTCCTGTGTGGTCCCTAGTGACTGGAAAAAGGGAAATATCACTCCCATTTTTAAAAAAGGTAAAAACAGGGACCGTGGGAGATATCAACCAGTCAGCCTCACCCTATGTCTGTTAGGATCATGGAACAGATCCTCCTGGAAGACATGTTGAATCATATGGAAGATAGGTAGGTAATTAGAAACAGCCAACATGGCTTCACCATGGAAAATTTTCTCTGAGAAGTGAAGGCTCCAGGGAGATCTTATTGTGGCCTTTCAACATAAAAAATGGGCTTATAAGAAAGACACAGAGAGACTTTTTATTGTAGCCTCTAGTGATAAGGTAAGGGGCAACACCCAAAACTTTCTGAATTAGGGTAGATGTAAATGGGACATAAGGAAGAAATTTTTTGTGATGAGTGTGGTAAGATGCTGGAAAAGGTTGCGCGGAGATGTGCCAACGGCATCCTGGGGTGCAATAAGAAGAATGTGGCCAGCAGGTAGAGGAAGGTAATCCTTGTGATCTACTCAGACCTGGTGAGGCCACAGCTGGAGTCCTGTGTCCAGTTCTGGTCTGCCCAGTTCAGGAGAGATGGGGAACAACTGGAGAGAATCTGGTGGAGGGCCACAAAGATGATGAGTGGACTATAGCATCTCTCTTACGAGGAAAGGCTGAGAGACCTGGGTCTGTTCAGCCGGGAGAAGGGAAGACTGAGAGAGGATCTGATCAATGCTTACAAACATCTAAAGGGCAGGCGTCAGGAGGACAGGGCCAGACTCTTTTCGGTGGTGCCCAGCGACAAGGCAAGCGGCAACAGGCACAAATTGGAGCACAGGAGGTTCCACCCAAACATGAGGAGGAACTTCATTACTATGAGGGTGACAGAGCCCTGGAACAGGCTGCCCAGAGAGGCTGTGAAGTCTCCTTCTCTAGAGATATTCAAAGCCTCCTGGACATGTTCTTGTGCAACCTGCTCTAGGTGCACCTGCTGTAGCAGGGGGTTTGGACTAGATGATCTCCAGAGGTCCCTTCAAAATCCTACCATTCTGTGATTCTGTGATTCTATGAGTCTGAGATCCTATGACTTTCTATCTTGACATACATCTTCCATTTCATTATTACTGAAGGCCTTCAGTTGATTTTAATTGTCTTCAATAAATCTATATTTCACATTCTTCTTTGAACTCCACAGTTACTTCTGTGACTCTGGATCACTGCAATTATACCCAGTCTTTCTCTATCATCATCATGCTAGGGATGATGAAGATAAAAAAACAATCACCACCACCTCTTTTCTTTTCCCCTAGAAGAAAATTTCTTTTGCTTATACACTAAACCCAGGAACATTCACTGAATGTCAAAACCTGCAGTCAGAGAGTACTATTGCAAAGAGAAATTAATTTTGTATTTTCTTGTTCTCAGCTTGGACTATCTACTTTGATGAGAAACCTTTCAGCTTTTGAATGTTTCCTTTATTGACAATAAGATACTTCTGTCTTGGGAAGTACCTATGAAAAGAAGAAGAGGAAGAACTATGAAAAAATTTTTCTTTCAAGAAAATTATTGTCTTTCATGAACTTGGAATAGTGACTCCAGGCCCTAGCAATTTCTTTCATGAACAGCATCTGGCACTCTTGACCTTAACTGAATGTCTTTAACCTCCTTCAGACAAGAATCCAGCTTCGTCATTTGAACTATACAACAAAACCAAAAACTTTATTATGTTTAAAATTATGTGGTACCATTACTTTTTATAGGTTGTCACTACACATTAGCTTGAAGACTCCATTACATGCTATCCTGAACATCAGTGTCTATTTGAAACACATTTTTCTTAGTGCAAATAAATTTGTAAGGTGATATATTTGTTTTCATTTTAAAACACGTCAATCTAGTGAGACAGAATTTTTTGTCTGATCTTCTGCTATCTCTGTTTCCATACCTCAAGAATTAGTACTTCATAGTTTGAAATCTGAAGTCTGAATATAAGGTGTAAAATATAAGTTTTACTTCCAGTCAAAGTTTGTGAAAATAGTACAGGAAAACTTTCCTGAAATTTACTGTGGCTAAGGTATTATACTTACAGATCTGCAGATTAAGAAATCTATGTCAGAGTAAAATGCTATGGAGTCCAAGAAGACCTATCATTTACAGACATCTTTGAACTGTGGTTGGACTGTTCAGCTTTGAACATTTTCTGGACTGTTAATTCTGAATTAGATTTAATGCAGCAATTTCAGATAAATAAGTATCTCTTCACACGATAATTTGAAACCTTCCTCTGACTTTCAACTCCTCCTCCTTTCGTTCCCTCATACCTAAGCCTTTGCCAGTTCGTGTAATTCTCATTGCTCTCTGTCCCGGCAGTTTGTCATGGTTTAGGCCCAGCCCGTAACAAAGTACCACGCATCCACCTGGCTAGTGACTCTATGTCACTCCTGTTGCTTGTTTGGCTTTAAAAAAAAAAAACATTACTTTCTTTACAAATATAAGTTATTTATTTGTTTTTCTGAATTTTGTAACATTCTCTTCTTGTAAATGGGCTCTTATATAAGCCTGCTTCTCTATGCACTATATTCTGGCTACTTTCTTCACTTCACTTTTGCTGTCCTCACATGCTGTTGAAACAAAGGAAGCAACAGGTTTTGGAATGCATTGCTTAAATCATTAAGAGATAAGAGACAGTCAGAAATAACCCTTAGGTTGCAAAATCAATGACTCAGAATTGCCTGGCATTCTCTCTACAAATATACTTAGCAAAATGGCACAGTTTATAAGGAAAGATAAACAAGGTGGTGGGGTTTTAGTTTTTGTTTTTTTTATTTTTTTTTATTTAAAGCAGTGATAGGCAATATAAAAGGACGAGACACTATGAATAATAAATGATGACGACAATAATAGAGATGAAGAATCTTCTCTAGTTTATTCCTACCTATCAAATTTGCTCTATATTAGTTAACATTTTACTGGTCTTTTCCCATGTTCAAAATTTAGCTGAAGTGTGACTAGTGCCTTTATGTCACTATGGAGTATACTACTACTAATTTTTCTCAATTTACAAAGAATCTGTGCCTTGATACTCCTTGAAACCCTCAGGAAAAATATTCTTATTTCCCCTTAGATTTTGCAGATGCCTCCTCAGATATCATAGTTTCCTAGACAGCTGGGTTTGTGCATTGTTATACATTTTTCATTAAACAATGGATTTGCATCTATGAGGGAAAGAGATTGGAAAAGAAGGCAAGGCAAGAACCCAGACTAAACACAGCTTCACAACTCTAAACTGATTACACTCCACTAACTTCTTTCAGCAAACACAAACATGAAAGCAGGCATTCCTACTTTGTCCTAGCTATGTAAATTACAATAAAAAGTTGTGAAATTAAATACACCACATTAGAGTGAAACATGTTAACTTCATTCTGATATATTTAAAACCAATTAGAGTTTTCCCAAGATAGATTATTAAAGCTGCTTGAGGTACATAAACAATTCAAGGGAGTTGCTAGTTCATGTGAAATCACGTGAGTCATTTATTTTACTGAAAGATTTTGCAAAATACCTGTAGGAATTAATACATAGGTGCTGACTAGTGGATAAAAATACTAATTGAAAAAAACAAGGACAAGTTCTCAGATGCTCATTAGCTAAAAGTTTCATTTTATGCATGATTGAACTAAGGTGACCTTTTCATAGGAAACAGAGCAGAAACAGCTGTCATCAATGCTATGTATTCTGTAGTCACTTTCAGACATTGTTTAAGAACCCCTCACAAATTGTTATTATAAATCTTTCTCCTTTAATTAGTCTTATTAATAATAATGTGTAGAACTCCACTGACTGCTGGAAGAGAATAATTTCAATTGCCTTTGTCATGATTTGTAAGCCAATGCAGTGTAAAACAAAAGGCATTATGCTATTAGATTATATTCTAATGGAAATCAAACATGGAGGATCTAAATAACGAAATTACATTCTTTTTACAATATCAAACAGGGTACTGGCATAATTAAGAAAGCCAAAGGGTTTTTTTCACATATGTACCTCAGTGTTGTGACGATTCATTAAATAGTGGACAAAGCAGTTTAAAAGCAGCACTATATTTAAAGCTGAGGATTGCATTCTGCCTGTGGCTGAGACCTCCCTTAAGTTGCTACCTGTGCAAATCCAGATCTTATCAGAAGATGTATAAAGGTTTAGCCTGGAAGTTTGTCAAGTCAGTATTACAGGGAAGTGATGTAATTTGTAGTGCTGGAGTAAACGAGCAGGAAATTACTAGCATAGTGAAACAAAGACAATAAAATGTACAACTCTGAACAACTAATGTTTGCAAGGCTACAAGCTCCATGGAAGCCTTGCATAGTCATGGACTGATTTAGAGCTACAGAATAGCCCACAACAAGAACAAAAAAGAGAAGGTGTTTAGGTGGATGTTCAAATGTCAATTGACTTTTGAAGTCACTAGTCCGGGTTGCCATTGGTATCTTTGCCAGTTTACCTAGAGAAAGTTGAAGAATCTTTGCCCTTTACTGTAATATACTCCTTATGTCTCTAGTCTATGAACTAGGTTGCATTAGTTTGTGTTTGTATACATACAAGGTATGAATTAAAAAACTCCCCTTGATGTCTTATGGTTATGAGATTGTAGACTCAGAAAAGCAACACTAACATGTATGGAATATAATGTCCGTTATTCATTACTAATCTTATAGAAAGGATGTTCCTATAGCCACTGTGTTAATCAGACAATGATTATGAGAATATGTTACTGGGTTATTTGGGTTTTCTTAAATCAAAGGTAAATAGGAAAATACTCAAGATAAATAGCTTCAAAATATTTACCTTTCGATTAAAATTGTTGTATATATTCACAATATCCAGTGATTCTGAGCTAAGTCAGCTATTTCCTTTCTAAGGAACATAATTTTATCCTGTACTTAATCTTAATTTTCTGAAAATAAGACTACCTTTAAACACAACAATGAAGAACAGCTATGTTGTACACTACGTGGAAGCTTTCCAAGTATAGTTCTATTAAAATCACAACAATCTATTATGATGTGAAACATTGGTTAATATGGAAATCCAGAGCCGGTCTCCTTTGAATGCAACCTGGAATTCTGTAGTCTTCTTTTTTTGTCTTTCCTGTTACAGCTCTCTCTCACAACTGTTGTTAGAGAAATACAAGCTCAGACTTCAGAAGAACTTTGTTCTATATTATTTTGATATTTTTTCAAGTTACAAAGGTGAAATCTAAAGTGTTGAACATCAAGCCATACAATTAAAAATAAGTGGTCTTTAGAATAAGAAAGAATCTTTCAATAACTGTTACAGAATGGCAGTTCAGAAGTGCGACTCTCACTTCCTAGTCCGATGGTGTTTTCTTCTGATGTTTTGTGACACATCCATTAAAGGAAAAGAAAGTAATGATTTTATAAACTGGTTCTCATTGCAAGGAAGAAGGATAAGTCAGTTCCTTCCAATAGCAATATATAGCTCTAATCCACTCTGTAGAATTCTTCATCTTTAAAGCATCTTACTAAAAACCCCACATTACAGAATATCTGCACACACTCTTTCTTAGTCTGTGTTCTTGAGAATATGCATATGTTACAGAGCCAGTTTTCCTGAGATGATGATCATGCCTTTTTCTAATTTGTTTTATTTTACAAGTGAATAAGTGTTCTGTTTTATTGGCTCTTTGACTTTTGCCAACATAGTTCTAGCATTTGCAGAGCATTTACAACTTGAAACCAAAGACTCCTATATACCTAGCTGTTCCATAGAGACTGTGAAGTGGAATAACAAGCAGGAACTTACATGTATCTTTGAAATGACATTATAAAATGAAACAGTATGGAAGTATTGGAGCAAAATAGGCACAAAACCACATACTAGGAGTTGTGCAGATTCATGTGG
>VZSC01002185.1:0-33686 GCA_013398225.1 Steatornis caripensis | reverse complement strand
GGAGGAAGTAAATTTTCACAGCTAAGGATATGTAATTCCCTTAGACATTCAGGCTCTAACTCTTGAAAGATATTCAAGGTGATTTGCAATTTTTCTTAACTAGCTAGAATATTTTCCATAGTAAATTATCAGTTAAAAAGGTAAACATATTTACATAAGTAGATTTTTAGGCACATAAAATTAAAATACTAACATTAAATATGTGCAAAAAAAAATACTTTAGCATTTAAAATGTCTCTTCTTTCCAAGGTATTTTTGAATACTCATGGTTTGGATCTAGTAATACATCTTCAAATAAAAAATTAAAGTATTTTCTTAAAAAGGGGTTTATTAAAAAGGACAGTAACAAACAAGACTGTTACTTTACAGTATTGAGTGGTAATATATATAACACTGTTTCTGGCTATTTCCAGCACATGCTGCCATATAGCCTTTTCTGAAGAATTATAATAATAGCCAAAAATGTGGTAGTAGCAGCTCATGGGATTTAAATCAATTTGTCATGGTCTGGGTCGCTCTGTCCCACTCATACCTGAATATCCTCTCTACTGTTCCTTTGGACAGTACTAACTGAGTAGTCATTACTCATCATTTCTCTTCCAGACTACTTAAACTCTTGCTTTTATTAGTATTTTACAAGTAATATGATATCATTGTGACCCTTTTCCATCTCACATGATGTAGTCCCTTCAAATATTGAACGAATGCTTAGATTGAATTATCAATTAATATCTCAGGAGGTTGACTTACTCATATCATTTGTGAAACGGTATGCATAGCTAATAAAACTAAAAGGAAAAAAGAAAAAAATAAAAATCTAAACAAATAAACAAAAAAGTAGAATAACAGACCAGATTCTCAGTCATTATGAAAGAGCACAACTTTCTCATTAAAAGGTGGATACCTATTTATCAGCTGCAAATCCAGTTTCTCATCATAATAAATAATCTGATGTCAGTGAACAGCTATACTTTTTTGGAAAGCCTTTTGTTTGAAACGGTTCAATTAGTAGGATTTCTTTCAGTTCTTCAAACTTGCCACCAGGGAACTCATAATCTGTAAAACTACAACATCATTCTATGTTCACGTACCAGCTTGCATATTTATGAGAATATGTTCCCCCAAAGAAACACTTCTGCATACTAACAAATGCAGTATATTGGAGAACTTAAGTTTTTCTAGTCTGACTTATAGACACATACCTTCACAACATTTCAGTACCACAGAACTATAAAGTGACTGAAGCTGGTCAGCAACTCTGGAGATCGTCTAGTACCACTCCTGCTTAGAGCTAGTTTACTTACAATCATCTTCAAGCAGGTGTAAATATGTCTAAAGAATGAAGACTTGACAACCTGTTGGGGCAACCTGTGCCTGTCTTTGACCACCCTCGCTATTGCAAAAAAAAAACCACCAACTTTTTCATTTTGTTAAAACAGAAAATTCTGCATCTGTTCATGCCGATTGGCTTTTGTCCTGTCATTGAGTACCACCAAGAAGTGTCAGGTTCTGTCCTCTTTACTTCCTCCCCATCAGGCAATTATACGCATGGAAAAGATCCATCTGAGCCTTCTTACGTCCAGGCTGAACAGCCCCAGCTCTCTCAGATTCTCTTCGTATAAGTGATGCTCCAGTTCGTGAATCATCTTGGCCCTTAGCTGGATTCTTTCCAGTACGTCCATATCTCTCCTATATTTAAGAGACCACAACTGGATATAGTACTCTAAAGGTGGCTTTACCTGTATTGAGTAGAGGGTAGGGATCACCTCATTCTACCTGCAGACTCCTCCTAATGCAGTTCAGGAAGACATTAGCACTCTTTATCGCAATGGCACATTGCTGGGTCTTGTTCAACTTGGTGTTCACCAGGACCTGCAAGTCCTCTCCTGCAAAATTACTTTCCAGCTGTTGGGCCCACAGCCTGTGCTTGTGTATGTGGATGTATTCCTCTCCAGAGATGGGACCTTGCACTTACCTTTGTTGAACTGCTTGACGTTCCTGCCAGCCTACCCATCTAGTGCATCAGCCTCTCCTTCCTTCATCTGAAAATTTGCTGAGGGTACACTCTGCCCTGTCATCCAGATCAGTAATGAAGATACTAAATATCATTAGACCTAGTATTGACCTCTGAGATATGCAAGTAGTGACTAGCCTCCAGCTAGAATAATCACAAATGCCACTGATCACAATAATTCAAACCTGGCCATTCAGCAAATTTTTAGCCCAACTGACTCTCCAATTAATTAGCCTGTATTTCATCAGTTTGTCTATGAGGATACTTCAAAAGACTGTGTTGAAAGCCTTGTTATAGTCAAGATTAAAAACATCTACCTCTCTCTGTTCATGCATCATGCCAGTCACCTCATCATGGAAGGCTGTTATGTTGATCAGGAATGATTTTGCCTTCATGAACCCATGCTGACCACTCCCAGCCACCCTCTTGTTCTCAGCATGTTTGGAAATATTTTCCAGGATTATTTGCTCCATGACTTTCCCATGCATCAAAGGGAGAGTGACTAGCTTCTAGTTCCCCAGACCCTCCTTCCTGGCCTTCCTGGAGAAAAGATGTGAAGTGACATTTGCTTTCTTACAGTCCTCAGGAATATCGCCTCACCATGATGACCTTTCAAAGCTCACCAAGAGCGGCTTTGCAATGACATCACCCAGCTCCCTCAGAACTTCTGCCTGCAACTTATTGGTTCCAAATGACCTGTGTCTACCCAGTTTATATAGAGGTTCCCTAACCTGATCTTCCTCCGAAGTAAATCTTCCTTATTCCAGGCTTGCCCACAGGTCTCAGGGACTCAGAGATCAGACCTGAAATGTGGTCTTATCAGTGAGGAGAGAGGTGACCTTTTCTACACCCTTTGTCACCATGGCTCTTACCCCATTCAGCAGCAGACCCTCATTCCTGTCATTTTCCTGTTGCTTCACATCCCTCCCTGGATTCAGCCCTATGTGGCTTTTGGCTAACCCCATCTTTGCGTGCTTGGACAAGTGCCTCTTATTTCTCTTGGGTCTCTTCTCCCTGTTTCCACCTGCCCTATGCTTCTCTTTCTCTGAATTTAGTCAGGAGCTCCATATTCATTCATGCAAGCTTCTGCCACCTTTGGTTGACCTCCTTCTCATCAGGACAGACCATTCCAGAGCTTAGAGGAGGTAATCCTTGAATATGAACTAGCTCCCCTGGACACCTCCTCTCTTCAGGACTGTATCCCATGGGATTCCTCCAAGAAGGTTTCTGAAGAGGCCAAGATTTGCTCTTCTGAAGTCCAAGGCTATGACCCTGCTTTTAGGCTTCCTCCCTCCCTCCTTCCCTCAAATCCAACATCTCAGGGTCATCACAGCCAGGACTGTTCACCATGCTGTACAAGCATACAGAAAAATATTGTTCTTGGTTTCTGTACATGCCTCAGATGCACTGAGATTCACAAACTATTTAGAAATAGGTTGTTCCTAATACTGTGCTGTGAAGAAAGTGATCACAGTCACTGTTTTTGCTCCTTTAGCAGTTACATCATTTACCAGTTAAATAGACAGCTTCCACTGACTGTCCTGATCTTTCTGTGGATCTTACAAATGAATTGCATTTTCGCATGTCCAAACCCACATGAGTTTTCAGAATTTTGACTATTTGGAAACATTGAAATAGTCAAGCCATTGCGGTTTCTTTATTTGTTTGTTCTTCTCAATCCAATCAGGGAAAACTGGCTTAATGTAATTTTAAAAGAAAAAGAATGCTTATAAAAGCCAAGAAAATTATAATTAGTGTCACACTGTGAGGGATTCAGAATGATATATGTCGTGGTGTTAAAACCAATAGACTTCCAACAATTTAAACTTTTTTTTTCTCTGAGGTTTTGGGTCAACAATACTATAAAAAAGCAAATATACTTCAGAGTCCATATTGCTACTAGATCCAAACTCAGTATGTGAAACAAAGATTTGAATAAACAGAGAGGGGTTCCTGAGACAGAATTCACAAGAAAAAGTATTCATGCAAAAAAAAAAAAAAAAGCAAGATAACATGTCTTAGCTTAGAAAGACTATTACAGCTGACTGTTCACTCCCTATATCAGCAAAACCTCTTGAGATAAAGTTGAAATCATTGTGACATTGTGACTTTTGCTTTCAATAAGACTACATGGAAGGTAATTGCATATAGAATTAGGAACTCCCTGAGTTTACGGTCTTCTCTTGCAAATTACTTCTTTCAGATCTATGTGCTGGGCATGGTAGATTTGGTAATGGTATGGATCATCGAGGTGTGTCCTCAGGAAAACTAGCTGATTCCATAGTTATTCACATTTTTAGGTAACCATCAATTATTCAGAAATGTTTAGATTGACTATTCAGTAACCTTTCTGAAGGTTTACTGGGTAAACAACTGATGAGCATATTGATGCCAGATAACAAACAAACAAAAAATGGAAGTATCAATATAGTTATCATAATGTTATTTCACGTTCCTTTAACCTCTGGTAGTCTGAAACATTCTGAATGAAGTTGTAGCCTCCTGTAGATTGAAACAAGCAATTTGGTGCTCTTAAGTCTTACTGCTGCTTTCTAAGCTCTTTGTAATTACATATTATTTAGCAGGAAGGCTAGATAAGTCATAACTACAGATTTTCAATCAAACTGAAAGAAAGCAAGCCTGTGTAACTCATAAGATAAAGTGATTCAGGCATTAGTGAGTTATACTACTGCTTTATGAGTGGGATTAAACCCAACAAAATATAATTTAAAAACAGGGTATCAGTCACTCCCACTGGAAATCATAACATAACAATTAATAGTATACATACTGCATTTTAATTAAGTTATGAGCTATGGATGTTTTGTTACTGAATTTTAAATCTTGCGTTAGAATGTAGTACATCATCTTACAGGAATTTCATGGGAGGATAGAAGCTTTTTATTAGCATCAATCCTGATTACATCTGGATTGATTTAAAAATTATTAGATTTTTTTCTGATCTGAAGTAAAATCTTCAGATGGCTAGTGTTCCAAACTTCAACTTGTAATTGATAAACTTTCAACTTTTTAATCTAATACCAAATGGACAAAAGATTTTCATTTCAAAATTATCCCTGAGAAGTATGTGTATATGTACATATATAGACATTAGTATATATATTAATATATATACACAGATGCTTGTGTGTATATAAACATAGAATATAGTATATATATCTGTATTTTACATAGTAAAATTGCACAGTTACTGGATGTACATTTCTTTGATCTAACTGTGTAATTTTTCTATTCTAAATAAATATTAATAATTCTGATTACCATGACAGTAAAACATAAAATAATACATCATTTTTAAAAACATGCTGACAAGTTAGCAAATGTGCCTCCCAGACAAACTAGTGCTTGCTACATTTTATTTTCCTTATTGAAATTGTTTTTTGAGCAAGAAGTATGAGTGTAAGGCAAAAGCTTAAAGAAATATCAATGCAAATTAATGTGTTTCTTTCTGCTTCAGGATGACTAAGGCGGCCATGTAAAGGCATGTAAAATGCCCTTTCCTTCTCTATCCAGATGTTAAATTACATCACAATTGGATTAGCAGCAGAATAAAACCATCAATTTCTTTGAATGAGTGGGAGAGGAGATGGGAGAAAATCTTCAGTCATCAGTTGCTCCTTACAAACTACAAATGAGCATGTTAAGCTGCCAGAAGATGCAGCCTCTTGCTGGGAAATCTCTGACTCTGCTTCTACCTGTTCTAGTTAAAGAAGAATAAAATCTAGGAGGGAGCTTGCATGCAGCTAGAACCCAGCTAAGCTAAAGGAAGGTCATGCCAGAGACAGTTCTGGGGATTTTAATTTCTGTGGGAAGAGGAAGTGCTGGACTAAGCATTGTGCTGTGGTAGCTGAGTAGCAATGAGGCACTCAGGGTTTTCCCAAAAGACCTGCCAATAGCCAGGTAGGACCCTGAGATCATGTGTGCTGTGCTGAACGTAGAACAGCCCACACTGAAGATTTTTGAAAGAGTTGTTTAGGGTCAAGTTCCTCTCTTGCTATCAGAAATTCAGATGGTTGAAACACAGACCATGCCTTGGGGGTGGGCCACGGACTAAAGTGAGGTTGTCTCAAGTCAGGTACATGTCTGTGAGTTGTCAGAAATCATGGTTACCCTGTCCTTATGGTTTGAAGATTGCAATATGTAGCACGCACCTTCTACAAGAGAGGGGTAGGAACACACATGTATTCCTGTACTCATCTAAGTTCTGCCATCATGCATTATATTCTTATATAAATGTTTTGGTCAGTGACACATGTCAGTTGATTTCTTCAAAATGTCATAAGCAAAGACTCAATATGAATGTGATTAATTTATGTCTCTTCTGTCAAATATGTTTATATGGAAAAATAATACATTGGCTTCAAACACAGTATAATTTTGAGAAAAATACCTACAATGATGCCTGTCTAAAAAAGAGAAAGAACAAGTGTAAGGTGATAATAGTAATTTAAACTCATGAGATTGTGCTGTAAAGATAAAAGAAATTATAAAATAAAACAAAAAGATTAAAACTGAGAAAAGAAAGCTCAGTTGAAGCTTGATGAGCCTGTCTGGGAAACTCTATGTGAAAAATCAACTGCCACATATAAGCCAGCCTTTGCATATTTTTATCATAGTTAGATACAGGTTAGATAAGCCATAACCTGAAAACAGCAGGTCTTATAACAACCACTTTAAAGAATTATTGTTTGTAAGAAAGATACACATTGACTAATAGCAAATATTATATAATATTTTCCTTGCAGTTATTTATGTATCATTGAAGATCTATGACA
This sequence comes from Steatornis caripensis, assembly GCA_013398225.1. NCBI lineage: Eukaryota > Metazoa > Chordata > Aves > Caprimulgiformes > Steatornithidae > Steatornis > Steatornis caripensis. Next base: position 26,876 of record VZSC01002185.1, on the reverse strand, counting down.
GCCCTTCTGGTTGAAACCAAGGACTGTTTCATTAGTTCTGCAACCGGTAGAAGTGGTGAGCTTCCTTGGAAGGAAAAGTCATAGGCAAGGTCTGTTTCTCAACAGAGGTTTTACCGTTTCAGAAATATGCTTCATGTCATTGTCTTCTCTACAGTAATGTTCTGAACTAATGTGTCAATTTTCAAGGCAACCTATGTAATACTGATGTCTATCCCCTGGAAGCTAGACTGAAACCAGTAACTTGTTTTAGGTAAGCTAATATTTATGACCTTTGCTTGCTTCTGGCCTATACTTGACTTACATTGGTAATTAATACTTGAAAATGTGCAGGTCTTTAAAAATACAGCCCTATGACTCATTCAGTCAACACTAACATATATACTTAAGATAACATTTTTCTCTGTTTTGACTTCCACACTAATAAAAAATACACAGTCTGAATCTTTGAAAACAGCCTTCCCACTTTTCCAGTCTTCTGAGTTCTCCGAGGATGGTAGGAAAAACCACAGCAATAATGTCAGGTTAGCTGGGAAATGCAGGCACTAAACTTGTCATCCTGGAATCCCTTTTCTTTCTTGCTAAGCTCCTGCTTTCTAAGGAGGAGGTCTCCACTTAACTTGCCACATTTTCTCTACCTATATATTAATCTCTAAATGATACATTATTGTTGAGAGCCTACAATGCTTCCTATTAGAGACTCTTTGTCACACAGTATTTTAAATTAAAATATTAGTAGCCTTAGGGGCATTTCATTTCCTAATATTCTAATTGACAAGTTTTGAGGTATATGAATGTATACTTTATACATTAAATTAAGCATCATATTACATGATGTAAATGTTTCATGAAAAGATGTAAGCACTCTTTAATATATGAAGTACGATGTCCTTGGAGAGAAAAAAAGAAAAAATAAAGATTTCAGTTCACTATTCACAGATTTTACTAAGTCTTTGTATGTTGCTTGTTATTATCACACATCAAGTTTCAGGATAGTGAGTAGTAACAACTTGTGCATGAACTCTGGTTTTCAGGTTTTTTAGTATCCCTTTTCAAAAGGGGCACTAATCACATCTATAATCATCAGCTGCATGAGTAAGGAATTATATATTGCTGTGCAGGAGTTACAGCAGCATATAGTTTTCTGTGTTCAAAGGAAAGGAAACACATTTTAGTCATGCTTTTCGGTGCAACAGGGAGGTTGGAGAACATGGTCAGCCATCAACCAAATGTTGTGTCACTCATGTCATTGCTGAAATAATATATCAAGTATCTCTGACTTGTGCTTGTGGCAATTTACAGTAAAAGGTATAGAGTTTGGCAAATAAGAACTAAACTAGGGATATTTTTTTCCAAGCATTTTATGTGTAACCTTCTCCTTGTAAAAAAATAATTAGTGTTCTCATATTAAAATGAAGATTGTCTCTAGCTAAAAGGCTGAATATCATTCCAGATCAGTGCAACTAACTCTCTGGAACAACATTAACAGAAATTAGCCTTTACATATGTTGCCCCTCAAGCTAGTTGGAAAATCTTACCTAATTTCTGTTGGGGTTGGTTTGGGGTTTTTCTAATTTTCTAATTTTGTTGAGATAGCAGAAAAGACAAAATATGTGTGAACCCACTGACTTGTTCATCTTAGTAATTACTGTAGCATGATGGGTGCTGATCGGTGGAGTAAACCCTAGCAGCTGAGAACGTGGTGTCTACCTCATACCAGTTCTGAGGGGTTTAGCTCAAGCTGTAGCATGGCCCCATGGACCAAGTTCCTGACAACTGAAGTTCACTGTGTGCACACACTCCTGGAGCACATTTTCTGGTGTATTTTCATCCAAAAGTATTTCAACCATGTGCTCCAAGACCACTCAACAATGCAAAACAGAACATGATACTTGGGAACAACTGGATAATTCATTTAGAAGATAAAATCTTACACTTTATTGCTCCTTTGCAAATGATCACGTAGATTGCCCACACTCTCACCAGTCGTTGCAATTGAATTTTAACAACTAATCCTCAAAAACAGGAATCAAATTACTCTGTCCATTTTTTTTGGATTAAGTAAATACACCTTAAGTAGAAGATAAGAGTTTATTGTGAGTCAAACTAAATCTTCAGTCCAATAATTATTTGTCCGGTAATCACGCCAAGAGTTATACTTCAAGTTTTCCAATTATGTAATCTCAATGACACTTTGTACTCTTGCTCTGGGTCCTAACGTCAATGATATTAGTCTTTTTCAGGAAGAGGATTGGGATGCAGAAACCAATTTTGATGGGTTTTTTTGAAATGCATGTTCTCTGTTAGGGGACTGTGATGCTGATGGTGTGTCTTCTTCCTCCTCTTTCTGGGATCACTTTTATATGTCTGCCAACAAAGTCTGCTTAACAGCTCTTTTCTTCAATGTTTTCCAGCTCCACATTACATCCAAATTTACTGTGATTTTCCTTGTGAAGAAAACTTATTCTTTGTTTTCTTTCTTGCATTTAAAGTTGATTGTACACAGATCCAAAGGTTACTTTCCTGTAATAAACCAGTAATCAACCATCTGTGGCTTGTAGTTATAGACCTGTTGTTTCTGCTTGCATTTCCAAGGCATTTAATTTCATCTTGTGCTTGCACTTTTGGGACTTCTGTTGCCTTCACCTTTGTCTCTAACACCCTTCAAGCTGTGGTTCCTCAGTGAACAGTTTCAGTGTAAAAAAATTTATGACACCGTTGTTTTACTTCAGTGTAAATTGACAGTTCCTAGATCTCAGATTTATTTAATAATTCTATTTCAGATTAATTCTTGGGTATTACAAATTAACACTAGAAAACAGATTTTGCTTTGAGATAAATTGACATTATTTCATGGACGAAATTCAGTTCAGAATCTTACTATATATTTGACAATTACTGTCTGATAGAAAAAGTGTAAATCTCACCTAAGATTGTTCTATCAGCCTGTACATCTTAAAAAACCCCCCACTGAAACTAAAACAAAACCAAAGAAATTAAAAATTATAACCAAAGCAAAATAATAATAACCCCCCTTCAATTTCTTTTATTTTTTGCTTATAAGACCATAGCTGCAGCCAAAATGTTCACACAGTCCAGAAATTTTGCAGTTCTTTTAAAGCATCTTTTGAAGTTTGAGTATTTCTACCCTTTACATAAAATAAAGTGCATACATAAATATAATATACATACATATAATATACATACATAAAATAAAATAAAATAAAATAAANACACAGTCCAGAAATTTTGCAGTTCTTTTAAAGCATCTTTTGAAGTTTGAGTATTTCTACCCTTTACATAAAATAAAGATGGGGGTAGAATTCTCAGACCATTATCAGTTTAAGTATTTAAAGAAAGAACTGTAAGTATTTAAAAAACGGGTAACTTTTGATTGCACATATCATTAGCCAAAATTTCTTCATACAGTGCCAGAAGATAAGCAAGCAGAAATTGTCTCAAAGTATGTATTAAAACCAGAAAAACCTGTTAAAAAGAAAGTGTGACCATGAATTTTTAAGGTTCACTGACCCAAATATCTTTCTACTGATCTACAGTAAAATTCTCCTTAGTCTAACAGGAGATGATCGGGTTCTTTAGGTATTTCCCTTTTCTTTGTGTGTAATTTCTTTCTGTTCGTAATTCATAGTGTGTTACTGTCTCTTTACACAATATTAGCTATCTAAATTTTCCCTAACCTACATGTAATCTTGCCTAGACAATAATTTCCCATTAACTCATGCTAATGTATGCATACACAGAACTTGAAGTTAGAGGGATTTGAAGTGTTATACTAATCATATGGGCTTTGGATCCTAAATGGTGAACCGTTCACATTCTGTACTTGCATTATTTGCATACCGTGTCTATGTAACTGTTGTAGATTTAGAGAAGAACAAAATAACATAAAAAAGGTTATTACTTTTTTTAAAAAAATAAGGTGACTTCTTTCTTTAAATACAAAAATTAATAATTAAAATAATTATTATTCCTGCTTAATCATATGAAGGTACTAATGTAATTTAGTGTTAATGATATGGGCTTAGTAAACTTACATAATTGACTTAGTCATAGCTTATACCTTACAGCCCCGCAAATATAATTATGATCGTTTTGGTTGTCATTTGCCCGCAGTGGTAAGATTCAACCTGGAATAGATTAGAAGAGTGTTGTTTTAACTATGACACTACTCTCAAAGACATGAATGAAATCTAAACACAGAGTTCCTCATGGTCTACTTATTGTAACTGTAACCTAATTTATTCTTTGATTGGTGCATGAGATGACTGGTAATTAAGAAAGTCCATAAATCTCAGCCATGTGTCTGTGATTTAAAGTTTATAATAGAAGTCAATTTGTAAAGTAAATGAGGAAAGGACTTTTGAGGCTGCAAGAGAGGTGTGTGTTTAATCTACTCAGTGACATGCAAGCAACTGCCATCAGTAACCTCTTTTTGTCAGAACTTTTGATGTCTCCTCAAGACCCTTTTACCCTTGTAGTGGGAACTGGAAATAAACACGCGTTGATCGCAGTGAAATTCAAGGTATGGAGCTTTTTAAAAACAAAGCCAGTACACAAACAAATAAAGAGCTAGCAATATGAAGAAGACAAAGCAGAAGAAGCAAATGAAGCAGTGTCACAGTTAAAGCTGGGCTGGCTGTTAAGAGAACGACAGATGCTCTTTGTTAACCCCCTCCCTCCCCAAAGTGGGGGGGAAAAGAGAAAAGGGAAAGAGACTTATGGGTTAGAAAAGTTAAAACAGCTTTAATCTAACTACAATAATAATGAATAATAATAATAATGAAATATATACAAATATACAAATATGTACAAAACCGATATCGAGCTCCCCCCCCACTGATGACCAATACGTCACCCGGACGCTGTGGGGCACACCCCAGGAAAGTCCCGGATTGTACTCAGCAGCAGCAGGCAGGAGCTGGATTCAGGAATGCACGGATCGGGATCGAAGGCAGAAGAATCAGAAAGAGTCCTCCTTGGACGCCGGCCATAGAAGAAGAGACCGAGACCCTTGTGATCCCTCAGCTTTATACCACGTATGACGCGTATGGGATGGAACACTCCCTTTGGGCAGTTTTGGGTCACCTGTCCGACCCACTCCTCCCCATTGCAGGGTCGCAGGTGTGACGCCTTCTCTGCTCTTTCAGTTCCGGCGCACAAGAAAGTCAGCAGAAGCAAGCATCAACCTTGGTCTCCATAGGAATAACTATAAGCAAGGGCCTTACTGCATACCATTGCTTCTGATGTTCCAGCACTAACTATAAACACCGAGCCTTATCACTGCTAGAAGCAGCTACTGTCTGGAAAAACATGTAGTTAATTTCAGAGAGTGCAGCTTCTCAGAAGAGACTTAACTAAAAAGCAAAGTTACTAAAAGAAAATTGGTTCTGTCCTGGCCCAAACCAGGACAAGCAGTAAAAACAGAAGTACAAGAAGAAGGAGGAGGAGGAGGAAGAGAAGGAAGAGGTAAGGAGAAAAAGGAAAGAAAGCACTTAAGAAAAAAAGCAAAAATGGTTGTTAAAAGATTTTCATGACACAGGGACTTCAGAGTCCTAGAAAGAGCCCTAAAGGCAGGTCAGCAGTGAAGGTATTACCATAGATAATATTCTACCACTAAAAATTCTTGATTCATCTTCTTGCCCTTACAATAATCTCATTAATAGTTTACTCAACCTTTCGTACAGACCTGGAGTGAATGACTCTCCAAAACAATCTTGCTAGTATTGAGTACTCCCAGCTCCTGTTGACCTCATGATTCGTGGCTAGATGTACTGGGCCACTGATTTTCATATGCCAAAATGTTATGAAATTATACACAAACTTCACATGTTTCCTTTTAAAAACTGAGCCATAATGCCAATACTTTCCATTTAAGTTCCAAATATGGAAAACACCAGCTGCTGTGTTGATTCATCAGAACCAACTTCACAATAAATTAATTCTCTGGTGTGCAGTAATGATATTGTTGAATCCAATGGAAAAACTGTCATTTACCTCAGAAGGACCTAGATTTTAAACACCAATGTTCAGACAGCCTTTCTCTGTTCCTAAAATATTAGATGTATTTTGCTGTGCTATGGGAAAGTGAAAATAAAACTAACCTCCAAGTGAGTTGATGATTATAAGAAATGTATATAAAATCTGTGTATAACATACTAGGTTGGTAGAGCTACACAATATTGTTTTAGTGTAATGGATGAAGGAAAAAAGATTACTTTAAGACTTACAATTTAAGCTTCATTTGTTGTATTTGATATCAACATCACTTTGCCTTGTGTAATGCGGCACTCTTAAATATATGATGTTTACAAATGAAAAACACATCCTCCATATCTCTCCTTAGGTGATTTTTTTATTAATACCTTGTGCACAAGTCTATCTGTTTTATGACAGCTCTGAGTAGAATTGGTTCTGACATTGAATTGTGTATATGTAGAACTGTAGTCTGGCAGTTATTCATTTGCTCATTAACAAAAGTTTATAAAGTGACAGGGAGAGAGCAGAAGCACTGGGAAAGATAAATAGCACAGTAGAAAAAGTAGCAGAAAGGCAGGAGTAGCAGAGTATTATTCAGTACTGTCTTGAATTGCATGTACCTCTTCATAGTTATTTAATAATTTAGAAAGAGAAATGAGCTGAAACATCTTTTCTCAGCATATTAGCTCCATATTCTAGTCTAGATGCTTATATGATGCAACAATCTTTACTGTTAAAATTATTTTCTCCTTGCACTGATATATACAGCTAACATGTAATTAAACTACTTTTTGATTTTGTGCTAAATGGTGGTATTTCCCTCCCTTGGAATAAATGCTTTGTAGAAAACATAATTTACATCAGCAAACCATTTTAAATTAAAATCTTCTGAATTAGAACACAAGACTACTAAACATCTGAGTATTTTTAAAAAAATCTGCAACAGTTAAATACTCTGGTACTACTAAACGCCAAAGGAAACTGCTATCTAATTTACCTGGAATACTTTTGCTGGTTTGTGGGAAACATTTTTTCATAGAAGAAGGTCATCTCTAGCACACTTCAGTGGCACAATTTCTGGGACTTAGTGTGGCACTAGAGTGAGGTAGTATTTGTACAGAAGGCAGAAGGCACACATTCATGAGCTTTCATTACGTAATGCATACCAAAACTTGAAGAATAATATTAAATAACTGTAATTTTATAAATAGATGTCATCACTAACATACCCAACACTCATACTGAGTTTCAGCAGTCTTAGTAATAGGTTAAAGATTAAAATGTCATGCATTAAGTAAAATTCTGTAAATCCAAACTAATTCACATTTTATGTCTTCAATATATGACCTAGATAATCATATATTTGAGAGGAAGAATAATTCTAAAACTGTTAATATGGTGATAAATAGTGTGGTCATGCTGAAAAATGAAAACCAGGAAAGACAGTTGTAAAGATCTTCATTCTTTGAATCATGAAAGGAACATAACTTCTAATGATCATAACCCTGGAAATTACAGCAAAAATACTGGATACAGCTTGGTGTCCTGGTTTGGGCTGGGACAGAACCAATTTTCTTTTAGTAAATTTCCTTTTTAGTTAAGTCTCTTCTAAGAAGCTGCACTCTCTGAAATTAACTGCATGTTTTTCCAGACAATGTCTGCTTCTAGCAGTGATAAGGCTCGGTGTTTACAGTTAGTGCTGGAACATCAATAAGAATGGTAAGCAGTACGGCTCTTGCTTATAGTTATCCCTATGGAGACCAAGGTTGATGCTTGCTTCTGCTGACTTTCTTGTGCGCCAGAAATGAAAGAGCAGAGAAGTGGTCACACCTGCGACCCTGCAATGGGGAGGAGCGTGTTGGGCAGGTGACCCAAAACTGGCCAAATGCAGTATTCCATCCCACACGCATCATACTCGGTATAAAGCTGAGGGATCACGAGGGTCACTTTCTGTTCTTCTATTGCTGGCATCTGAGGAGTACTCTGCCCAATCCTTCTGCCTTCTATCGTGATCCATGCATTCCTAAGTGCATCTCCTCCCTGCTGCTGAGTACTGTCCGGGACTTTCTCCGGGTGTGCTTTGCAGCATCCAGGTGACGTAATCATCATTGGTCAAGGGGAGGAGCTCGATATTGGGTTTGCATATATATTTCATTCTTGTTTTTTCTATTATTATAATACATGATTATTATTGCTAGATTAAAGCTGTTTGAACTTTTCCAACCCGTAAGTCTCTTTCCCTTTTCTCTTCCCCCCCCCTTTCTAGGAGGGAGGGAGTTAACAAAGAGCATCTGTGGTCTGTTAAATAGCCAGACCAGCTTTAAACCGTGACACTTGGCTGTGCAATGAGGAAGGGAATGTGTCCATTGTGACCAGCCTAAAAAAGAGAAATAAAGCTCACTGAACAGTTTCTCATTGAAGCAAAGAAAGATATGAAAGTATTTATACATATGCATACTTACTAGTGTATATGTACATACCAGAACCTGAAACCTAAATAATAAATACATAGCATACATGCCCATATGCATACATACAGTTTATATATAAAAATGTGTGTGTATATATATAAGTTGCACATACACATACATATATACACATATATGCACATATATGTGTATGTATATACATATATATGCACGTATATGTTTGTATAGCATATGTGTGTATGTATAGATATATATACACATACAATGCCTTATTCATGATAAGACATTCATTGTTTACTGCATACATTTTATTTTTATATACCTAATGACCCAGTCCTCATTAGCTATAGTACCATAGCTTTGTTTGGTTGGCTGATTTTACAACTATAGTGTAAACTTGTGTTTTGTTTCATGACTTTTTGTGATCTACCTTTAATTTAGTTAACACAGTTGTCTCATTTGTTTCTCTGGTACAGGATTCTTGAATAACCCTGACTGAACACCTAAATTAACAGACTATATACAATATATTCTACTGTTGCAGACTCTCAAGATCTGGTGTCTTAGATTTTTACTTTTTTTCTAACTTTCCGATACCTACTTGTTCATTTGCTATTTAATCCATACATTTTACCATTTTATATTTCCACATTGATATAGTGAGCTATCTAAATGTCCAGTTCACACATAAGCTTGTTCCTGCTTCCTACCAGAATATTTTTGGAGAAAACTAACCTGAAATTAACATTAAGATGACCACATATTCTTCTTCTTAGGTTTTGGATAACATCTGAGCACAAATAATACCACCTGCAATAGTCACAAAAGGAATATCACCTGTGTATGATTGCAAATATATGTACGTATGAGTAGTGTTATTTCTCATCAAGTTCCTTTGTTTCTTATGTATTAGTGGGTTTTGTTTATTTCTTCACTGGTCTGTACATAGTAGATTATACAGATCTTCTTTCATATTTAAGTGCTTAGCAGATAGATTGTCTATCCACTCCATACACCTCGATTCCAGTCTAGATTTAGATTTAGATTACACTCTGACAGTTCTTGTATAGTAGGAAATAAGATATTTCATCCTTTACAACTGATTGTACTGACCATGCTTCTATTTAATAAACAGATACCTTCTGGTAACCAGGTGCTAAATTTGGGTCTACTGGAGACTCTTCTCTGCATGTGTAAGTCTGATAATGAAGTTGCAAGAAGTAAAGTGGGTATTTATAATGCTTTTTTTCCACAGCAAATTTTCCGCTGACTAAACAGGGTAAACTCTATTTTCCCAAGCATAGGAATAGCTACTGTTCCTCCTGTAGCAGGAATGGATGAACAAAAGTATTTCACCTTTGAAAATCAATGCCTTCTGTGAATACTGCCTTGCAGTACTCTGTACTATCCAAAGATCAAGCATGGCCTTTCTCTTGCTGATTAGTTCTTTTCTCTACAATACAGAAAAAATAAGAGAAAAGCAAGAAAATAAAAGAAAACAAAATTTAAAAAAAGGTGTCTTCCCACAAATCTAGTCTTTCTGCAACCTTCGATCAAAATGCAGATTTTGTGGATTTGGATGTTTTGTTGGCTTCTCTTTTAATGTAATTCAAACTCCCTTTGGTTTCTAAAAGCTTTCTCAACTTTCCATAAGCCCTATCTGCTTGAAGCTGGAAAGGAAGTTTCATTAGTCACAGGCATTAGTATCAATGTATTTCCACAAACCAGTTACTGAGACACCAAGACTTACCACTAGTGCCAGAAGACATACCCATTTTCTCTATGAGCTTTAAGATCAATATTATCCCAAAATTACCAATTAATTGATACTAAACAGAGCAGCAGGTTGTACACTGTCAGAAATCTTGTTAACTTCAGAGGTGTGTTAGGCTTGTGATAAACTCAAAAGAGAAACAGTAGAAGGTCACTCATTAAGTCTTCATCAAGAACTCATACTTGAAAGACTACAAGGTAATTTTTTTCATGTCTACTAAGCTGCTTGAACAGATCATTAAAAAAAAAGGATTTCTCCTCAAGAGCAGCATCAATTAGAGTCAGCCCAGCAGAAGGTTTAAACTCATTAGAGCAGAAGTGCTTACTTCCTTTGCAAGTGCTTGCTGAGCAAATTAATCTCTGTATACTACGCAATAGTAACTGCAGCAAATTTAAAATATCAAAACACTGAAAGTTACCAGAAGATATATCAAGAGGGTATTTTTTCTTTCCTGTCCTCTATGTTTCATGTATCATTTTGTTCATAAATTTTTCATTGTATGTAAAAATAATCTTTCCACACTAACCTAACCAAAGAAATGACATCAGAATTTTCTAATTTTCAAAAGAAAGAACGAGGAAAAATTAACTAGGAATTTCCTACATAAATGGTTTCTGAGTGAAAGCAATTTCCTTAACATAATCAAAGTTTCTGTATGAAAAGTAAGACTTTGTTCACATTTCTGAAAGACAGAAATGCTGCCTGTGTCCACTTGCAAAAGGTCAAGTTTCTGCTTCAGATCCCTCTGGTATTTGACATAGTTTCTCTTTCCTCTTCCCCTACCTTCTGCCTTCAAAGCGAATTAGAAAACCCCCAAAACTTAGAATATTTTTACCTTTGACAAGAGTATCAAAGTTTTTTCTAACTTAGAACTAGACCCAGCTAGTTTTTCTGGTTTATTTTCCCAAATAGCTCAGCCTGAAGCAGACAGGAAGCAGAAAAATTTTCACATCAAATGATTAAAGCTTAGAAAATCAGAAAGAGTTAGAAATAGGATTTATGATGGAACACATTAGGCAATTTTACCATACATATTAGTGACAGTTCTCTTATGCTAAAGTGTTTATTTTGGCTCAGACTATATATTTTTAAACTTCTTCTCAATCATTTTATCAGATGTCAGTAAACTTTTGTGTCAGAGCGCTATTATTACTTTTCAAAAGATTCATGCTCTATATGTACAGAAAAAGAGCATGGTCATTTCTACAGTCCAATGTTGCTTCTAAAGCAAAGATTATGCCATTGGTGTTGTAAACAGAATTTCTTATATATTTGCTGCAAGTGAAACTTCAAAGGCTTTCTTTACATTCAGGCCATTGGATGACACTAAGCATCTTTTAAAAAGTGACTAAGAGAATGTACTGCTGGCTACTGGAGTGCTCCCCTCTACCAAAACACATATGTATTCCTGCCTGCTCATACACTTGGTGCAAAAAGACCACCAACAAACAAACAAGTTGGAGCTGCAGAAAATCTTGGGCAGGTTCTTTAAGAGATTATGAGTTTAAATTGGGAATATTCAGCCAGATTCCCACAGACACTTGTGATATCCTGGGATACACAATGATGTTCACAGAGGCTCTGCCTCAATGTACATTAGCATGAGGGGTTTTTGTCATGTATCCTCCACTTACATAGGGAAATATGTTTTCTACTGCCTCTCTCTTCCTTGGAAAATGCTCATCATTTTAATTTACACACAAAATTTGCTTGGATTCTAAAAAAACCCCAGTGAATAGTCACTGACTGACCAACATCTTAGCTTTGTATCAAGCATGATTATGATGAAAAAGTTTTTCAGCTTATCTAAATTCTCCTGTCTAGACTTCTAGAATAAATTTTGTGAGGCCAGACTATCTTGTGAAACATTGAATTAATTTAGATCTGGACATACCCAAGGCACACAACCAACGTAAAAGGCTTTTCTTCCATTTTTTTCTGTAGATAGGCTTTCATGATTTATGAAGAGAACACAATTAAGTATTCACTTTCATGAAGTTACTAGCTTGTCTTTAAATAACAAATAATCTTGATTTTATTTGTGACTGTTTAGATTGATTCTCCCTTGTCTTAAGAGTTGTCTTCTATACAAGTGAAAGAAATGCAAAATGGAAACAAACAGGTAAAACTCGTTGTACGCATGGAAGTCAGAATTCAGCTGTTAGGGAGAGAAAGATAATAGTTAAAAGAGAGAAAACAATTTGCAGAGAAATAATTTTAGATATTGTTTTGAAATGTAATGTCTGCCATGACCTTTATGTGGCTGTATTTTTTTTACTGACAAGAGATGAATTGTGATCAGAAAATATTCTGCAGTAGCTGCAACATCTTAAAATATTAAACCTTTTATTTAACTTGTTCCTATTTCCTGATTTTAGAAAAAGAATACTCCAAATGATGTTGAAAGTTTTACTGTTTTCAAAACAAGTAAAAAAAAATGCCACCAAATACCTAGATTGAACATACCCTCTCACATGCGTTTTTTCAGTTGTGACAATATGATATTTTTTCTGGATTTTTAGGAAACATTAATAATATTCCCATAAAAGAGTTCAGAACTACTTGAGAACCTCCACTCTTTTTGATTTAAAATTCTTCAGTAAAGCTTTCTGGTTAAATTTCTAGGTTATGTAAAACCTTGAGCAAGGATTTACTCATAAAGTGCATCAGTATAGGGGCTTTCTCAGAAGACACATTAACTCAGGCACACCTTTTAGTCACCTTTATTTCGTGCTTTGTGATTCATTCACAGGAAACAGATATGAATTGCTGCACCAAGTACAGTCCATGTCACCAATAAGTTGTTGTGCTTCAGCTGAATATTAACACAGATGTTTAAAAACAACTCAGAAAGTGAAGAGTAGTAGCCAAAGCTCAGCTCACTCTCTACCTGCCCCCCACACCCTGCCGCTTCCAGATGCTAACAGATAACAGAGTTGATTTTGGACACAAAGCCTCATTCTTAACAATTCTTTTCCTGTATTTCATCTCTTGTATTAAAATATGTCGTTGTATTTTTAAGTTCATTTTCCATGTGGCTCACCTCATATGATCAAAAAGTATTATTGTAAATACTGTGGGGTTTTGATGACTTACAATGTAAACAAAAGGAAAAAAAAGGTTTTGATGTATACATAGTACAAATTTCCTGTGAGTTGTGGCTTTGTGGGAACAGGTAAAAGAATGAACAGGAGGTGGGAAAATGATTCAATCATTTCTATTAAATTAAATTCAATTAAACAAGAGCAGGTGTTATATCAAAAATGCAGCAGAGATGATTTAGTTTCTTTCAGCTAATGAGTTTAGTTTTCATGGAGATTTTGAGGACCTGGCCATTCACCTGCTGAGCTGTGCTTGAAATTATTTAAATTTGCAATGCATAAAGCTCCAAAACAGAAATAAATTTTGTATGCAATTTGCCAAAAAGCATATATATGAAAACCATTATTATCATAATGAAAGGAATAGTTGTAGAATAAATTATGGACACATCCTGCAAAAAGACAAGCATGGAATTTTTTTCTTCTGTATATGAAATGTGATGAAACAAATTATATGAGCTGTATGAAACTATCCAGTCTTATATATCATGTTGCAAGTCATCTGAGAGGTAGGTGTTCAGGCACTTTTGAATTGGAAGAAATACATGAGCTGCAGCATGCTCTTCATGTCACCAGTGAGCTTGAGCAAGCAAATCCCTCTAGTCTTCTATGTTGCAGATCAGAAGGTGTCATTTACCAGCAGATTTTTTGTTTTAAATTGAAAATGAGAAGGAAAAAGACAGATGACATCAGTGAGGAAAACAAAAGTAGAACGTGTGGTGTGCACTTCATTGTTATTACACCGTTTTAGCATCTGAAGGCACTAATAAGAAGAGATTCTTGTTCTGCCTGCTTTGTGCAAACACACAATTTAGGAAGCTGAAAAACATGTTTCTTTATGGAAGTTTCCATAATTCTTTGTGCCTTGTCTCACTCTTTTACTCTGTTTCTCTTCAATTCTTCTTTTCTTAAAAACATTTACTTAAAACGTTTAATGAATCGCCTTCCTTTCATATCTTCGACAGAAAAGTTTTTAGCAAAGGAGAATAATAACACACTTGAAGTTCTACTAACCAAACCGTCTTGAAGAATTCTCCATGGCTTGAATGATTTATCTACTAAGACAACAATGAAGTAAAACATGTAATTTCTTGTTTCAAGAAAGTAAAACATGTAATTTCATGTTTCAAGAAACCGAAAGAACAAGATCAGAAGGAAGTTTCCATTTCATACAGGCTTGCACAACAGACTAGGAGTATTTTTACATTACAAGTCAGGGATTTTTTCCAAAAGACTTGTAAAGTCCAGTCTACCAGAAAGAATACTAACTGAGTGACATTTACAATTCCTTGTTTTCAATAACTTAAATTTTAAATTTTTTAAAAAAAACCTCCTAGGCTCTCTTTAAAATCAGTGGAGAGAAACGGTTTTTTCTTGTGCTCAGTTTTACACGGAGCTTTCTAGGTAGTGCTCTAGAGTCCATTTATTACCAATAAAGAGAAACAGGCACTTCAAGACTGCAATTCATTTAATCTTGATGTAGATATCTGACAAAGATAAACTACTTCCTCAAAGTGTGTTACTCTGTGCTTAGAGCTGTATTACCCTATACTGACTAGAAAGAGGTAGTGCTTTCAGACCTGGGTATCAGATTTGTAGATTTTAAATTCTAGGAGAGATCAACCTCTTTTAGTTTTGTAAATCATGGTAAAAAATTCTCCTGCCAATTCACAGATTACAGCTTCTCTTGTTTCATAGCAAGTATTTTCCTCTGGGATGTTGTGTTTTGTAAAGAGAAAAATGAAAATGCTCATTAATCTTTTTCAATATAAGGAGTTTTTAAAGAGTATTAAAATCCTAAATATACTTATTGCCAAGTCTCACATGACATGAACAGTTCCTTACTAAACGCCTTTTCCTTGAGCATTATTCCACCATGATTTGAAATTGTATTCAACTTTTGTTGTTAATTGATTTCTACTAAAGACAGAAGAAACAAAAAGTAATCTTGCTGATTGCACCACGGTAGTTTAATTTTGTTGGCAGAGACATCTCAAGTATAGAAATAAAACTGCATGCTATGATAGTTTTCTTACATGAGACTACTCTGATTTAGCTAGCTCTTTTATTTCTTTTCTGATATCAAATTACCTATCATAATCAAATCTTCATAGTTCCCACTAAAGTACAAAACTTAATCCATATTCCACAGAGGTAGTGAAGCTATCCTGCTGTTTAGACTTAAAAGATGACAGCAACTCTTTTGAGTAGTAATTTCAAACTAGTTTAAACATTTCCCTGTGAAAATTTCAATTTCTGTACATATTTCTTTATTAACATGAAATAAGTATCCTCTGATATGTGCATGTTTTCCACATGCTTTTTTAGGGTAAGAAGAAGATGCTGAGGCATAAGACTGACAGATCAGAAAATGAGACATTCATTTTAGAACATTGAACATTTTAGAATTTATCAACACATTAAATTTTTGAAACTGATTCTATTTCAATTATTAATCTTGACATTTATATTATTCTTTTGACCATATTTTCATATTATATTTCAGAATTTAATGCTAGCTTCTATAGTCTGTCTTCTAATTTCTTCAAGATGGTATAACACTTTCAAAGGGTGTTTTTTCTGGCTAAAAATACGTCTTTCCTTAAGGAGGTTTTAATATCACTATTTTACTCCAACATTTTCTTCCCACTAGTATGCAAACCACTCATTTCTTTAGAAGGATGTCCAGGAATAGCCTGCAGGCTGTATCTACTGTATCTGAGGTTTTCTGCTTTGCCCTTCAGCTTTTTTTTAAGAGTATTTTCTCATAGACATAAAATCTGCCTTTTTAAATTTCAGCATCTCTTTGCTGTACCCTTGAGTAGCCACAATCCATTAAAGTCTGTTATGTTTTCAAGAGAAGACAAGTACAGTACCATAAAGCAATGAAATCTATTGAATGTTGTTCCTGAATACACCCAAATTGTTTACAGCTCATCATTTGCAGCATACACACTTCTGTTTTCCCTCTCTTTATGTATTTCAATTCATTTCCTGCACGTTGTTTCTCCAGTGGAGCTCTCTATCAAATTTGCATCGGTCACTTGGGTAAAATGTTAACTCTGTTAAAGCCATTTCATTTTAGGGACCAAACACTTTTAACAGCCTCTGATGAGCCAGTTCAGCTGTTTGTGTGAGTGCTCCTTGTGCTGTTTCTATCAAAATGGGCTTCATTAATGAAGATCTAGTATTTCTAATTTTGAGGTTAAGCCAGTTTGCTTTGACAGGCATGAGTTAGTAAGTGATATATAAGTAGCACAGACGGGCAGATTGGAAGACAAGACAACTTCTGCCAGCAGGACAGTGACCACATGCTGAGGGAGAACTGGGATGGTAATTGTTTCAAATATGAATGTTTGGTTGTGGTCTCATGTTAGAAAACAGCAGGATCCAGTATTAGAAAGAAATAACATTTTTTTTTTCATCATTGCCATTTGTTTGTGACAACTCCTGCTATATCTTCCACATGGTTCCTGCTATATAACCATTAGAAATTCTTCCTTCTAAGCAGTTTTTTCTAAGTTTTCTTCAGGCAGACTAAGCTTTTTCAGCCACAATTTCTTCTTTCAACACAGCATTGAAAATGGGAGCACAGCCTCATTTCACCTGCTTTAACATGCAGAGGCACAAGGACAGGCCTGCCAAGGGCTGCCCCACCACACAACAAGTGGGACCAGACCAGTCCACAGCCACTAGGCAGGTCCAAGGTCTGGCCAAGGTGCCAGGTGTATGACTTTGCAACGACTTGCTCCTAGCTGCAACACATCTTTGGCCATCACACCAGGCAACTGCCTGAGCCAAAAAAGCATCTCTCAAGAGCCAGGGAAGGCTTCTCGTACAGTTCTGTCTCAAAACTTTACTGTTTTGACAGAAGTCTCATCCAAAATTAACCCAGCTTCATCGTATCAGAGCTGACCTCAAGTTTAGGTAGTTATACCCTTGCGGTGAGGAAGACACTGTAGATCTTGTTGGTGTAAACAAGGCTCTGGCACTGATAATTTCAAAATTCCCTGCATTCTTCTTATGAGGTGCCTGTGTTCTGGAGTCCTTGTCTCTGCTGTCTCTGGGGTATTTATACTACCTGTGTTCACAGACTATGGCATGAGAATAACTTCATTATTTTGCCACCTCATAGATACTTTTGAAGACTTAAAACACTGCCAAGAAATAAAAATGGAAAAAATATGACTTTGATTTATGCAAACAATAGACTATTACAGAAAGCTGTATCTGCAAGACTTTTAATGACGATAAATAAAATATTTTAATGCATTGGTCTTTTTTCTTCTTATTTTCCTAAATCTTAGTCCATTTTTCCAGAAGATTCACTTTTCTTACACAAGAAAATATTGCCATGATCGTCATGTATCATTCTTTCACAGTCATGACGGCATTTTCTACATCAAATACCAAAATGTCTGGTATAGTAATGATAGTAGGTTAGACAAGTTATAACTTAGGGTCACTTTGGTAAGGAATCTGAAGATGAAATTTACAGACAAGAAATAACAACATACAGTGAATATCCACCATTAGTTGTAACAACTTCCTTTTTATAAATGCTTAATTGTCACACAGAGTATATTAAGCCTAGACAAATATAATAAACTGAAGCATCTTAATCAAAGTAAAAAAAAAATTTTTATGTACATATATTCAGAGAGCATAAACTGAAAATATATTTACAGACAAGTGATACAAATGAGAGAAGTCATACGTAGGACACAAATACCAAACTCCTCATTAGATGATTTCCTCTGTCACAATAAACTAAAACCAACGGATGCTTTGCATTTTTCTGAAGGCATGAAAGCTTCAATTATAAAAAAAAAAAAACTTTAATGAAGAGTGCATCTTTATGAATGGTGTTTGAGCTAATAAAAGGATGGCTTATAAATGCTTAATACAAAGAAAACCTATTAACAAAATTTCAGTACAAATTCTTAACTGTATTTGAGTGGCATTAACTGTATTTACTGGGAATTCACATCATTTTTTCATAGTTTTTATGCATTGGCATAAGTATACGTATACTGTTGAGAGCATTGGTGCTATGCTACAGAACATGTAAACATTTCTAGCTCAGATATGTTATTTTCGGTTTAGATATTTCCTCCACATAAGTGACCAAGAATAGGTCTATACCAGCCACAACCACTTTTAGCCACAGAAGCAACTTCTGTGATTATATGCATGAGTGTATATATACCTATAAAAGTCTATGTGCCAACATTATGAAGACATTTTATCGGAAACATGTAACTGTAACACCCAACAGTTTCATTAATAAGAATGAATACATTGTCTCCTTTGCACACTATGTTGAAGAAAACAAGACACAATTGAACTGAAAGCAGAGTTAATGTAATGTAAGCAGCTAAAATGTTTGTGTGCAAAACTGATGTTTGTGTTAAATCTATCATTTTTTCAGCATTTAAACATAATGGGCTACAGGAGAACCAGCTGAAGGTGTAATCATTTGTTGGTTGCTGTTGTTTTTATCAAATCTGTCTTCTTGCTATGATAAATGTGTTAGATTCCACTTAAACAGAGCATGCACCATAAACAACTTTTAAATTACTGTACATAAAAAAGGAAGAAAACTCCTGAAATAATATATTATAATTTCTGTCCATTTGATGCCTAGCTCAGTCCAGATTGATTGTTTACATGGATTAATTTGAACATTCATCTTTGCAAATCTGTATTCCTCATCATGCAACTAGAAAGGAAAAAAATATAGGTATTGCAGTAATAATCTTTACTGCAAAGCATCGATAGAGCCCCAAAAGTTAACTGCTGAGAGATATTTCTGTAAGTAAACTGTTTTCCACTAGGTCTGCCTCAGGTGTGCCAAAGCTAGGCAATGGGCTGATCTATTGACAAGTTAGCTTAAGAATAGTATTTCCTTCCCATTAGTCTTTATTTGGTTTATGTATTTGCTAACCATCCCATTCAAAGAATGCCTGTTGCCTTTAAGTAGGTTATGCCAATTACACCTTAAATTCCAACAAGCAAAAAATATGGCAAAGTGTTGACCCTTTTTGCGAGAAAAAATGTTTAAAAAAATGCTTAAAAAGTGTTTAATTCTGTTTACTTCAATCACAGAAACACAGTGACAACCAAGAGACTAAAGCAGGTTTCTCAACATCTGAAATTTGATGTCTCACCCAATCCTCCACAGCACTGCAGGGCTGTTCCTTCAATAAGTGTCTGAAGAAAGTGAGAAGACCGTGGGGAATGTGCATGTGCAAATACATGTTGAGGGGAGGGGAATAACTATAACCAAAGCATCAGCATAAATAGTGGAAGAAAAACCTGACACTCTTCTATCACTCCTACCAGCATGGGGCTAGGAGCTGTCACTCACAAAAGCCAGGAAGAACCTCAAGCTGTTGACAGGATGGAATAACTCACACCAACAGCTGAGATCTGGGCAGATTCAAGGATCTCATGTGGGCTTCTGACTTTTGCAAAAGAGTTAATAAATCTCAGCCACCCACCAAGGAGTACTTGGAAGTTAAGCTCGTTAAGTTTCATTTTAGTATAATTTGCTGCTGTTGCAGAATAATGTTTTAGTAACTGAGAAGCGTTAAGGCAGTAGGTCATAATTTGAGACCCGAAACTTAGCCAAGCTGTGATGATGAATCTCAGATGAAGTCCTTTTGTATATTGACTTTGATGGACCTCAAACCATAACATGCTTTTCAATATTATTTGCACATATCACACCTGGAGTAGATTATTTAAAGACAAAAAGGGTCAGAAGTCAGGCCGTTATACTCCTAGGCAGTCAAATTAAAGGTAGGTTTAATTTTGGTGTAATATATGTATTCATAATTCCAAAACATCTTAACAATATAGATGACAAGCATGCTCTGTTATTCCAAGTGAAGCTATATGCAATGTAGACTTATTGTAAAACTCCCAATATACTATCTTCAAATGTAATTTTGAGCTGGTAACCACAAAGCACTTTGCATTTGAGTTAGATATTATTGCACAGGGACACAACATATATTGAATAACTCTGGTTTATCAAGGTAAAACTGTTAGGTTAGGTGATAAAACTGCCTATTTCCACACAAAGAGAGGAGCACGGAGGAAAAAAGACAGATCAGGGAACCCAGATAACAGTACCAACTCCATGAAGAACCCCAGAGGAACCATGGGGTTGTTAATATCTCAGCCAGAAGCCCCAGAACCTCCCTGACCCCTCCTCAGCATGTTCCAGGGAGCCTCTGCCCTGGAGGCTGGGAGACACCTAGCACCGTGAGTCTACGGGGGCTCTCCAGGTCTCATCACAAACTGAGGGCCCACTGCCTGGGTATGTGGGGTCAGGAGGATCCAGAGGAAGTTACTGGACAGACTGCATGTCTAAGCCCAGGTGCTAGAGTAGCACTTGTGCATATGTGCTTGTATTTCTGTTCAAGGAGCTCTGTACCAGTGGTAAGGGTGGGTCTGTGTCCTTGATATTCGCATGTCCAGGAACCAATAGCTGGGGAGACTGGGATCCAGGGGCAGCTACAGGGCAGACTGAGTGTCTGAGTCCCACTACTGGAGGGATTCACCTTGTAATGTAAGTGTACATGTATGTATTCCCACTAACTGACTCTCATCCTGACCAGCCAGAGAAATAAGATGAGAGCGTAAGTGCTATTTTTGTGTGTGTCTGCAAGAGTGCTGTGGTTTCTGGCTGTGCTGATCGGTCTGTGTGCATATATGTGTATGGTATAGGTGTGTTTCTGTGTGTGCTTGCTGGGAGTGTGTGCTCAGACTCACCTCCAGTCATCTGCCTGATTTGGCAAGTCCTAACAAAAACTGTGGCTTGTGGAGTCTATTCGTAGAATGTTACATCTGGGATTTACATAAAAATGATATGACTGACCAATGTTTTAAATTTAATTTGTTTACAGCAGATGAAGAATTTTCTGATAGATTTATTTTCAACAAGAGTTACATTAGATCTTAAATTTGTTGATAAATACCAATTGTTTAGCTTAAATCAGTAAGTTTTAAATAGAATGAATTACTCATAGTCAATTGTTTAGCATTCGCATAAGTAGCTAGATTTGCTGAAGCCTTAGGCCACAAGCTGTGGTCTTTCACCTAGATACTCTTTTAGTTTGAATAGAGTTAATTTTCTTAGTAATTTTCCTAGTAGCTGGTACAGTGCTGTGTATTAGATTTAATATGAGAATAATGTTGATAACACACTGATTTTTTAGTTGCTGCTAAGTAATTATTCTAAATCTAGGACTTTTTCATTTCCCATGTTCTGTCTGAGAACAGGTGTACAAGAAGTACAAATCAGATGTTAAGGAGGCTACAACCATCAGCAGAAGCTTAAACTCAAGAAGAAAAGAACAATTCACAGCCTGCCTGGAGACAGAGAAAGAATCCAATAAGGTGTTAGAAGACCCTAGAGCAAAAATCATAACTGGACTAAGAAAGGTACATAAAGAACGCACAAAGAGCATGTGAGGGGTAGGTGCACAAGTTGTAAGAGCATAATTGCCCAGGGATTTCTTTGTTTGTGGTCCCTCTCCAGAGGTGGGGCTTGAGCTGTTTTTTTTTCTGGTTGTACCACCCAAATAAATTCGATGCCTGACACTGCTTCAGGAAACCTAGGGTCAAGCCTGAAAGAAGAGGAGAGTGAGTGTGTATAGGAGTGAGGAGTCAAAAGAAGCACCTGTGGGCTCACTAGGGTCACCTGCTATGAAGGGACTCCTGTTCTAACAGTTAAAGTCTCCAGTGGCATGTGTGTGACCTCTTGAACAGTGTGTGAATGCTCAGCCAGCATCTTCTCCCTTAACAGATTGCCAGACTCCTTGACCAGCACAAGCATCACAGTGCCCTCAGTTCCACAAGAGCCATTGTGGTCATATGTAAACCAGAAAGTATGGTTGCACTTAGGAGCTTCAGATGCAAATGAGATTGTCATATCCTAATGTCATGTTAGGAAAAAGTAAAAGTATGCACTGACTTGTTTCAAAGGCCGTGATTTTCAGGGAAAGGGGATTTGACTGTATGTTGCAGATGGAAGAATCACACACTCGAAGCACTCAGGGAGTCAGGATCCACACCCTACAATAGTGCTACATTCAAGTCACAGCAGAAGCTTTCTTTTGAGAGTGTAATAGGCTACCTGAATTTATAATACAATGGGAAAAAACCTCAATTTTTTCCTGAAAAAGAATACCAATGAGCTCCAAATCTTAATTTTTTAAAATGCTGATTTTTTTTAAATTACCCTTTTTCATGAAGAAGAAACAGAAATATGAAAAGAAATGAAAGAACATACTCTTAAATACTCACATTTCCTTTGTGAAAGCATTCACTGGAACAGCACCAGAGGCTTCTTTTTCTCACATGAACTGTCTTAACATCAATAGAAAGTGGACGAATAAAAAGTTGTAGCATAGACATTAAAACTGCCTATGGGTAACAGCATATGTGGTACCACTAAGTATCAAGTTATAGCATCACTTAAATGATCATTTGAATGAAAAAGTGCTCACAGAGTCAGATTATCTAACAAGCAGAAAGATGAAGTCA
This sequence comes from Steatornis caripensis, assembly GCA_013398225.1. NCBI lineage: Eukaryota > Metazoa > Chordata > Aves > Caprimulgiformes > Steatornithidae > Steatornis > Steatornis caripensis. The sequence continues at coordinate 4,020 of VZSC01002185.1, read as the reverse complement.
AAAAGTAGAGAAATAATGGTGTATCTGCTAGGAAGAAAATGCAGTACCAGGGATGATATTGATGATGACAACTCTAATTTGTTTTGTAGAAAAAATTTAGACTAAGAATAGAAAATTAGAATAAAATGTGTCTATTTTTATCACATCAACCACCAACAAAATGTTGCCCTGGGCCATCAGCATGCAGTTAATAATTTTAGCCTGTTTTCTTGTGGTTCAACTCGACTCGTAGTCCGGGTTTTCTTCATTGCTTTAACTTCTATACATAATATATGTAAGTATGCATATTTAAAGAGATAGATGTCTATATACACATGCATGCATATGTGCAAATGTGTATATATAGTACATATACACAGTGCACATATTACACAAATGTTACATGTTTTATATGTATAAATATACATGCATGCACATAAGGTATTTTGTACACATCTATGGGCACAATCATGAGAGAAGAGACAGAAGATTCTCTTAAAACTAATTCTACTGAAATGTCAGGGGCTCCATACTTTTTATGCTGTATCACGTGACTCAATCCTTATGTGATAATGAAAAATATTGTGCCTTTGTACATCCATCGTTAAAATCTAGATGAGTACACCAGCCCTGCAATTATCATCCAAGAAGCCATACGGTGTTGTTCAAGGTAATGAATACAATGTTTGGTCTGTGTTGGGTTGGACTATAACACAATTTGTATTAAGTTCTTCCCCTAGTAATCATATGATGTGTAGTCTGACATTAGAAACGCAATGAGAGAATTCTAAAAGAATTTTGCAGTATTTCCTGTGTAATATTATGGCACCCACAGCTCTAGCAACTGGATCTCTGCCTGTTCTCCTCATTTGAAATTACAATCGTTATGCCTCCATGCTGATTTTGTGCATTCCCCTTATGTTGATAGCAGCAGCTTCCATAACTGTGGTTTCTTCTAAAGACAGTTTTCAAATGAGGCAATTGAGAGCTAAATTACTAATTCTGTCTAAATCTGGACTAATTTCCTCCACAATTGTCCACATGGCTGGTGTGAGAAGATTTAGAAAACCAAGTACCCCAACAGTATTGCTAGAATGTCCTTTTTGTTGAATACGCAGAAAAAGCATTTTGCACCAAATAAATTCGCAGTAGTCTCTGTCCCAAGGAACTCAGATTCTGAAAGAAGCAGGCTTGTGAACTGGTAAACAGAAATCATTTCAGTACAGATTAAAACAGTTTATCATGGGAGAGGCAGCAGAATTTCACATTCTGTATGTGGAGAAGTACAGTATTTTATATTAGAAACCCGTATTACAAGGCTGGGACAGAAAACAACCATCAGTTTCCTACCTACCTTCCCTTTAAATACTGTTACCATCCGATTTGCACTCTGCTTTCCTTGATATACAGCAAGCATATGTAAATCTTCTGTCCTAGCGTCTACCTAAACAAATGGTTACTGACCTATGTATCAATAACGTTCAACATTATTATAAGTTTACACTTACAGCAGAGGTCTATTGGATTTAACATTTAGAAGATTTAATCTATTGAATTGTATAACGTGAAATATTTTAAATCTTAAATACTTGCCAATGCCTTCCATATTCTATGTATTTTTATATCTATAGAGGATCTAAAAATGTGTGAGCCTGTATATGGTTGTTAATGCCAAAATACACTGCAAGCTAAGAGCTAGCCTATTAAACTTACTCATGCAAGTTCACACTTACTCGAAAGGAGGGGCTTTAATGGAACTTTTTTTGTCAGTAAGTGCTTATCAGTGTGAGCTAGGGCTCCACAATCTGGCCTTTTAAAGAAAATTGCTTCTCTGAGTTTCAGGTGGCACATTATGCAAGCCTGTACTGCAGCACCTGCAGTGCATGATATAGAAGAACATATGCTTGTCTTATGGCACCATTTATTTAGAAATAGCACAAAACACATCTGTTGCTAAAAAGAACAAAACAAATCAACACATTTGTTTTCAGAACAGCCAACTACTTTAAACCTATGAATCTTTGCTGAGGTTTTTGATTTTTTTTTTAATTTGGGAAATTTTTTGGAGGGGGTGGGGCAGGGGCAGCAGTGGGAGGGAGAGAATAAGCTCCTTAAGTTTTTTATAGGCATGTGCTACAAATTGAAGCTTTAATCAAATCAAATAAAACATTTGGGTAAAATAAGATTATCTGAAAACTTTCAGTACATAATTAATGGTTATAAAACCAGAACTTTATGCTTCCTTGAGGTGTTAATATTAAAAATTAGCAGCATAAAATACTGTGTATCTCTGCTTGAAACGCTGATTATGATTGTCTTCTTTTTTCTGACGTTAATTGTGGATGAAATCCAATCCATTCTGTTTTGCGATCTCAGTGATGTCCTGTGATAAACATGGAAAGACCCCAAATCTTGCAAAATCAGTATATAGACTCTTTAGAACTACTAGGCATATTGCCAGCATGTAATTCAAGAAACAATAAAAGAGCATGTATTTGAATTATTTAAAACCAGAAGGAGGAGAGAGGCCAGAAGTAACCTCTACTGCTGGTAATGAACCAAATCCTACAGCAATGTAAAGGGCACCTGAGTTGACAGTAGAAGGACCTTAAAGTATATTTGAATATCCTAACACTGAAAGTATTTGGCACAGAGAAGTGTTTATGTAGCAGTGAAACCGGTGACATACAGTACCTGACTCTTCTCCTGAGCATAAACCATGATTCCTATGTGTAATGAGATGAAGCAAGGTAGCGTCACCATGCAATTCAATAATCTATTAAACGACTTTATCAATACTTGTCTGGAAATACTATAAGGAGCAGATTAAGGCTGAAGCAGAAGATTTTGGAGGCAGAACTGTGGCCTGTGTAGGTAATTATTAAAAGATGAGAGCAGAGGAGGCATCTGAAGGGCTGGGGATGAAGGTTTTCAAAGAGTGTTACATTCTTTTTGCTCTGTCTATAATACATCCCTGGAAAGTCTAGCTGACTGTAGCCAACTCATATTTGATTGTTTTCCCACATGTGATTTTCCTTGGAGTCCATGACCCCAGGGTTCAGATGCCAGGACCTAAAACCTAGCTTTTCAAATTGTAGCCAAACCTAGCTTTTCAAATTGTAGCCATGACAAGTCAGTTCAGCTTTACTTTAAGAAAATTTTGGTGAGCTTGGGGCAAGTATCAGAGTTAAAACCACGTAACATCAGAAAAAAAGAAACAAAGAACTGGAACTGTTGAATCATCTGTAAGCAGTAACTCCAAGACTAAAGCGAAAAATACTGACATGCAAATGTAAAAAGCCCAGGAAACTGCAAAGCTGGAAGGCAGCAACACAGCAAGGTAGGGATAGACCTGATTTTGTCATCAAGAAGTCATAACTTCTCCAGCTGACTTGTAAATTCCTGACCAGCAGGTGATGTCACTGAGTGCCTGCATGAGGAGTAGTAAGTTTTCTAAGGCTGAATCAAACACTAAATCTGACCTTGCTATTAATTAAAGAAAGAAGAAAATTGTACTCCTGAGTACATACTGGCTTGAGAGTTTATACACATAATAAAAGTTATCCAAATACATCCGGTAGGTAGACAAAAGGTTGGCTCTACTGCCAAACAAGATCAGCACCAAAAATTATCCAATGATTACATAGTGTAATATCTGATACACATAAACAATTTATAGGCAGGGTTCAGTTAGAGTTGCTTTGGGGTGCAAAGTAGACCTGAATATTTTCCTCCATTATTTTTTCCAAGAAATATGTTGTCTATGAAATCTATCATGACAAGGCCTGACACTCAGCTGTGCTATTATTTTTAGGAAAGAAGGCCATGGTACTACTCTTTGTCTAGCTTTTTCTGCAATGTCGCAGTGTTTCCTTGTTACAGTTTAAAGCTGGGCTGGCTACTAAACGGGCAACAGACGCTCTTTGTTAACCCCCTCCCTCCCCAAAAGGTGGGGAAAGAGAAAAGGGAGAGAGACTTATGGGTTGGAAAAGTTTAAACATCTTTGATCTAACTACAAAAATAATGTATAATAATAATAGG
>VZSC01002184.1:172264-196640 GCA_013398225.1 Steatornis caripensis | reverse complement strand
AAGGGAAAGGGAAAGGGAAAGGGAAAGGGAAAGGGAAAGGGAAAGGGAAAGGGAAGGGAAAGGAAGCGGGGGCAGGGGGAAAGGGAGGGGAGGAATCTGTGAGTGTGAAAGTGTAATTTTTCCCAATTGTTACAAAATAGAATGAGACTTCTGGATTTACTGACAAGCTGTAACCCTTGGGGTCTCATAGACTATCCTGTAGGTGTAAACGTCTGCCTGTTATCCAAAAGCAGAATTCAAAGGTTTCCTTCGGGGCAAGGGAATGTATAGTCTGAATTGCTTGTTACTTTGTGCGTTTTACCTATCATTCCAATGGCAACTACCAGACTCCACAATACAGTATTTTTTCCAATTGATTCAAACTGCCCACTAGTAGATTTTCTTCCCAGCTGACATCTGATAAAACCCAGGTATTATTCACATTGAGAGAATTAACTGAGGGGTATATTTTGACAAATTAAGTTGAAGCAATAAAATAAATAAGGTGTTATCTATCTTGACTGCAGAGTTGATTGTCCCAATCTCATTTCCATGCACGTTTTTTTTTTCTTTTAATGGCAAAGCTAAATAAATTATGTGAGGGTGAGAGAATCAAAGAAAGAAAGGGAAGGAATGAAAGAGGAGCTGGTGTGGTAAGGAAAAGTACATACATCAAATTGAGACCAGAGTAAGAAAGCAAGAGGTACTTTTGCAAGTGGGAGAAGTACATCGGCTATGCACTTTCAAAAAAGAGATGAGACTGGCATTTGTGCCAATGTATTCCTCATCAGGCTAGTTACCTTACATCTGGGATCCAGCTAGCACACTGCTGGCTCACAGGAAAAAAAAACAACCCAAAAAACCCTACCAAGGACTGCTGTTGCAGCTACAGCATGAAACATCAGACCTCTACCCAAAACCAAAATTCTTAAAGCACATATTATTACCATAGAGATATAATTTGGAGATAGAAGAAACAACGGTGGGTTGGGGGGAGGGAATCACATTTATTTTTTGGATTTTTAGCACTAGAGATTCCTGTATACTTCAAGTACTACTAAATGAGACATTCTTATGCTATTTAATACATGTGTTCTTAAACAAATAGTATAAAAGTCTTCTCAGGTGAAAAAGCTTTATTTTTGGACTGCAGAATTAGATCAGATTTTTTGTGGTCGTTTAATTAAAAGCAGTGGCTTTTAATGTCATAGGGTCAGCTACAAAGCTGTAATGCAGCTATGATCTGCAGTTCAGCATCTTCACACTCCTTTGTGTGAAGATATGCAGGAAATTGTTACCAAGGATAATCAATGAGTCTGTGAGACCTCATCTTAATTTAATTTTGCCTTTTTTTGACTTTTAGAGTTGACAGTACTTTTGTTAAGGAAGTATGTGTAAAATTAAGTAAAATGAATTTTACCTAAACAAGCAAAAGCTTAAAGTATTTCTTAAATCTTTCCTTTGGCAGATTATTTAGGTCTCAGTTATCCAGTTTGGCAGTGTCCAGAATGACCTAGTTAATATCATGCTGATAGGCAGTATATTTCAACCGTGTTTGCAAACCTGCACACTAGAAGTCAATACTTAAAAGATATGTAGCAGTATGTACTCATTCACATCTCATTTTGTAGCCATCAACCTTTTTATCACCTTTTTCAATACAGTAGAGCTTATTGTTTGTTTTAGGTAGACTTGCAAATGTGCGAGGTTTGCACTTCCCCTTGAATTAGGCATTTAAGGTCCCAGTTTGCTCTCCTTGATTGTGCAAAGAAATCTTCCCTCCTTTCTGCTCTGTAGAACTGGAAGAGAAATACATTTAGCTTGAAACATTTTTTAGGTTTTTTGGTTTGGATTTTTATTTTCAGTAAAAGTCTTTTTTTTTTTTTTCCAGAATGAACCTGTACAGTATTGAGTCTGTTGAATAATATTACTCATGGTTTAAGTATACTTTGAAGTGGTTCCTTTTCCTGTTCCTTTCTCAGAAGATTTTAGAGAAAAGTTATGAAAATATAAAGATTAATTAAACAAGTTTAGAGACTTTATGTTTTCCAATAGCAGTGGTACTTCTTTACCCTTAACAAAAAGGATTTAGAAATGGAATTGTTATCACATCTGTATGTGTGTGTTTGTGCATATGCATGAGTATATATGTGTGTGTAACTGCTGTTAACTAAGGTCAACTGACTGAATAGAAAAATTAATGGCAGTGGATGTTAATACATCATTGTAATTTTTGTTGCAGAAGGGAGCAGATAAAACTTGACCCTGTTCCCTTCTGTATTGTTAACCACTCCATCAAAATAGCTGCATTAATCAACCGCCTTCTCCTCCCATTCCCAGCAAAAGAAAGCAAAATTCACACAAAGTGCAGACTACTATGCAAGCTATTCATCAGTTTCAGGTAATCAAGCCCAGAGACGAGAACCATACACTTCACAAAGAAAACAGAGATCACAGTGCATGATAGGAGTTGTACAAAGAATATGCTGTTACGTGAAAGTGTTATGGATACTGGAGTGTGCAGGTGCTGAATGTACCGTAGGCACAGGCTAATAATGATTAAAGCATGATGACAGCTTATCTTCTTAGAAAAGATGTATTATGCCTTATAAAGCTCTAGAACTTGATCTCAAATATGCCTGTATCAATCTCTATTTTTAAAGGAAACAAAGCCAATATGTTCCAGTTCTCTTAACTGCTAATTATTTCAAAATGAAAACACTTACAGTCTTTAACAAATTTAACAAAAATAATTTATCAATTGGAATTTGTTATGCATTACTTTCAATCCATTTGTTTTATGGATAGAAATACCTCCTTATCTTTTCTGTACTGCTGCAGAACCTCATAGTATTAGATAGGTTTAGGGTCAGTCTTCGTCAGGACTGTGTTATACGAGAGGCAGGTTTAAGACAGGAAATATTTATTTCATAGTGAAAAGGGATGGGAGGGGTTATTCTGTATCACTAGTAAGTCTGCTTGTTCATTGGCAGATAGTTGAGGAATTGCTATGGAAACTGGCTCTTTGGAGAAACTTCCTCCTGTGATAAACACAGGCACACAGAGGTCATGGCTTGCAGGACAGGACAGAAAAGTGATCTTGCTCTCTTGATGAAAAACCAGTGCCAAATGAGCAAGAGGAAGTGCTGAACCAGCACAACTTGTCTGCCTGCCAGGAACAGATATTTTGGTGCATTGCCAGGTGGACAAATGCTGAATTGCTCCTGGCCTATGAAGGTGGAGGGAAGTAACCCAATCGTAGGTTAGCAGGGCTGGCATGACTCAGAAATAAGAGAGGAGAAGACTGGCTTGTATGCAGGTGGGGCAATACTAGGGTGGATCAAGGTGATGAAGAAATGCCGTTTCTAAGTCCATACATGAAACCTTTCCCTAGGAGCCAGCGCTGAACACACATCACAGTGTGAGCTCCAGAGAAGAAATACTGACAAAGGCTGGTTTTGAGAGATACCATAAGGATCACTGTTGTTTATGATCATGTAGTTAAAGTCCCCATAATACATGCTTACAGTGAAGGGATTCAATCCTAGATTTTCCCCCTCTTTCCTCCCAGACACTATATTAAAATTTATTAAATTTCCCTCTGCCTCCTCACACATCCTTTCTGCTGCTTGTAGAACTGTCTTTTGCTTAGCAACTCTCAACTGCTGTGCAATGCTGTTACAGGATGTCTGGAGACTGCTGTCAGGCTCTGGCAAACAATGCAATCCTTGTGATATGAGCTCTTCCCAGCTCACATAGGTGTTGTGAATCTTAGTTACAGAACCGCTTTAAAAGCACTCTAGAAATTTCCAGATGAAAGTAATTTTGAAGGCATTAAATTATAATCTCCAAGATGTAAACTATTGTGAATAAATTTACAATTTATGAACACATAAGAGTACATCCTAGTATTCTAGTGAATGGAGTACCTAGTACTCCTGGTGAATAGAGTTGAATCCAGCCAGTGGCCAGTCACAAGTGTTGTTACCCAAGGCTCAGTATCAGGACCAGTTCAGTTTAATATCTTTATCAAAGTCTTAATTTAAGCCTTGGATGAGGGGATCGAGTGCACCTTCAGTAAGTTTGCAGACAACACCAAGTTGAGGGGGAGTGTTGGTCTGTTTGAGGGTAGGAAGGCTCTACAGAGGGATTTTGACAGGCTGGATCCATGAGCCGAGGCCAACAGAATGAGGTTCAACAAGGCCAAGTGCCAAGTCCTGCGCTTGCGTCACAACAACCCCACACAACGCTGCAGGCTTGGGGAAGAGTGGCCAGAAAGCTGCCCAGGAGAAAACGACCTGGAGGTGTTGGTTGACAGTCGGCTGAATATGAGCCAGCAGCGTGCCCAGGTGGCAAAAAGGCCAACAGCATCCTGGCTTGTATCAGAAATAGTGTCACCAGCAGGACTAGAGAAGTGATTACGCCACTGTACTCAGCACCAATGAGGTCGTACAATGTGTTCTGTTTTGGGCCCCTCACTACAAGAAAGACATTGAGGTTCTGGAGCATGTCCAAAGAAGGGCAAGGAAGTTGTCAAAGGGTCTAGAGCACAAGTCTTATGAGGAGTGGCTGAGGTAACTGTGGTTGCTTAGCCTGGAGAAAAGGAGGCTGAGGGGATACCTTATTGCTCTCTACAACCACCTGAAAGGAAGCTGTAGCAAGGTGGGTGTTGGTTTCTCCTCCCAAGTAACAAGCAACAGAATGAGAGGAAATGGCCTCAAGTTACACCAGGGGAGGTTTAGATTGGATATTAGGAAAAATTTCTTCATGGAAACGTTCTCAAGCATTGGAACAGTCTGCCCAGGGAAGCAGTGGAGTCACCATCCCTGGAGATATTTAAAAGAAGCATAATTGTGGTGTTTAGGGACATGGTTTAGGGGCAGACTTGGCAGTGCCAGGTTTATGGTTGGGCTCGATGATCTTAAAGGTCTTGTCCAACCTAAACAATACTGTGATTATATGATTTTGATCATAAAACACCACCCTAAAGCTAGCAAATTATTTTACTGATTAAAGTTTGCCAAAATCACATTTTTTTTTCCTATCTGAAAATTATCTGTTTCCTGAGGTCATCACTCAATTTAATTTGGAAAAGTGTGTAAACATTGACATGCTAAAGTCACCCAACAATGTGCAAGAAACAACATCTGTAGGAGTTTCTCCATTTTATTAAGTGAAAATATTCAGGGTTTGGGAGAATCAATTTCAATTCTCCTTCTCTGCTTAATGAATTTTCAGTCTGTGTTTGAAATCTCTGAATATGGCTCTAACCACTGTAATTATAGTAGTCCACATGGACTTCTCATAGTCTCTATTAATGCTATCTTCTCTTCTGACTATTCATCGGTAGAGGGACTTAAACCCTGTCATCTCTTGAGTTAGTAGCTTTCCATTAGCACAGAGTACCATTTTTATGTTTTGTGGGCTTGGGTTCTTTTTTGGGGGTGGTGAAAAGCAGGGCATATTAATTTACCAGTTATTGGATAATCTGAAATTATGTCCTTTCATATGTTCTTCATGAGCTGTTCTACTTTCCATAAAATTATTTAAGTGTTAATAGTGCCTTCCTGAGAAGTGCATCACCTGAGTGTAACATCTATTCTCAAATATATTTATTTATTTGTAGAAGTGGAAAAACATCAAGAGAAAAGGCAGAATTAGCTTATCAATTAGTGATTCTAGCTTGGTGAGTTACTAGAAATGAAGAAACAGTGAATTTCCTCAGGGAGAGTAAAAAAATCTAATGGTGCTCCTCCCATTCTGATAGGATGTTCAACCTCTTGTTACTCAACTGTAAATACTACCACCTGCAACAGTTTTGTGAACTCAGTCCTTCATTTTTGTCATTTTTCATGTCTACTAGAAAATGAAATATTTTATTTTGGCTCAGAGAAAAGCAATTTCATCCAAGTTCTCATTTTGGGAAGAAAAAACCAAAACATTTCAGTGTTTATTTAATCCATTTTTTCTAACTAGGGTTCATGAGGCAGTCAAGAGGCGAGGGGCAGCATTGATAAATATGTCTCAAACTAATTCTCTTACAGGGGATTTTTTTCTTTCCCTTACAGGGCCAGAAAACAAAATATTTATTTATTTATTTAGAGCAAGAACAAGGATGAAAATCAACACACAGTAAAAATTGCTGTTTGGATAAAGAGAGTTCTATCTACTTCCTACAAGAAGTACTGTCTAAATCCTTTTACATAATATGCCTGAAATCCTTAAAGTGCTTTGCAGGGCTCTTTCAGTAACTTGTAAACACACAGGAAAGAAGAAAAGCATCAGTTACAGACTAAGGCAGTAGTACTGAACTGAGAAGTCAAACTGCTGATAACAACAGGAGTTTAATATTAGCCATTAACCTCTACAGCATCCGTGCATTCAACTTGGAGCTAGCTCTCAGAAAATGTTACCTTCCCTATTGGTATGAAACCCAAGAGATATATTCACCTCTGAAGTTCTCGCAATTACAAATTCTACGCTTGGTTAAGACTGTTGATAACAAAAGAACTGAAGCATTTGTGAAGCTGAAAATGTGTGGATGCTCAAAATTTTGCAAGCTTTTTTTTTTTTTTGTGGAAAAACTTGTCACTTCAATGCAGATATATGATTTCTCCTGCAGAGTGTGCAGGTTATCTTCAATAGCAAAAGATGGATTTCTGAACTGCAGGAGGCAGAGAAGTGCATGGTTAGCTGATGCTTCAAGCAAATTCTCAGTTAATTGTGTAACTAAAATTGAACTGGTTATGCGCAAGTACAAACTCTCCACACTTTAAGGAAAGCACACTTTTGCAGGTGGTAGGGAAAAGAAAGGAGGAGAGACTAAACTTTTTCTTCAGTATCACATTTTAAGCAGCTCTCGGTCGAATTTTGGAGGACTGTTTCTAGCTCCTACGATGGCTTGAGTTTTCATAACCAGAGGTGTCCAGATTTGTCGGGAAGAAGTGTTATATTTCATTAAATACAGTTCATCATCCTCCAGTTTTGTCAAACAAGCTCCTGGGAACACAGTTTGCAGTACATACCAGTTGGTCTAACACAATAAGGACAGCAAAAATGCAAAAATTATGTTGCTTCACAGCAAACACTGCCTTGCATTTACCTTTAGATTTTTGTGGACACAAATAACGTTATCGCTATGAAAATAACACCCAAGGGAGTGTATTTTTTCAGTTTTGGAGTTTCTCACAGTTCTAATTCATTGCTCTGGACCCACTTAACTATCTGATCCCTGAATATGCTTACTGCTCAGTAAGTCCTGATTCCCTAATATCATTTCTTCTGAAAGATGTGGAAAATATGCATGGAATTAACTGCTTTATAATGTACAATATTCAAACTTCCTTTTAGTTCCTTTTGCTCATGAATTTTATTTTGTGTTTGTTGAACCACAGTAATCTGCAGTTCTTTCATAGCTTCTGTGAATATTGGAAAGCCTTTCTCCAGCCCACTGATGGTCTTTGAGGGGGTTCGACTTCATCTCATAATTTTGCTATCTCAAATCCCTGCAATATTTTAATCATGAAATGTAAACAAAAGAACGACAACAGCAACTAAACCCCACAAAAACTGTCCCCTGGAAGTGCTGCAGTGATTTTGTGATGTAATAAATTTTTAATTACTTGGTAATGTAAACACTACTCCTAGTCAGTCTTCTTAGGAAGTTCTTTTCAAAATGGATCTCAATACAAAGGAAAAATAAAGATTGCCATCCAACATGACTAAGCTTGTCTAGATCCTGTTTCTTCTCCTCCAGTTAATTTCTCTCATTCAAGGGGATGGTGGGGACAGTTGTTCAAAATGCAGAAAAAATGGGACAAGTCTTCAAGCGGAATTTGTGGAAGCTGAGAGAAACTGAAACAAAAAGACTCAAACCCCCAAGACCCCAACAAAACTATTATCTATTTGCTTAACAACATATTTATATTTATCCATCTCATGCATTTCATTAAATTGTAATCTTCAGGCTTAGATACAAAAAAGAAAGTCTTAAATTAAAAAACCCCAAAACTTAACCAAACAACTCCCATAAGAGTTTCAGTATCAAATGAAAAAAAAAATTCCTTTCAAATTCTGAAATGTTCAGGTTCCTCACCATATTAAATGGTGGTTCTTCACCATTGTCTCTTCTCTCAACATCAGCTTTTCCCTAGTTTTTTGTCCCACCATGAGAAAAAAGTTTTATTTGACAGCCTATTTTACAGCATTTTGTAGACTCCATCTTCTAAATAACACTGATCTGTATCTGTCATTTGTTGGCTGGTTTGAGTTCCTTCCTAAGCGAAGTTTTACATGCCTAATGGATTCTATTGATAAGCATAAGCAGTCTACCACAAATACGCCTTTTAATCTTCTGTCTTGCACATTTACAAACAGGAAAATTTTTTACTGATTCAAGATAAAACAACGCTATGACTTTAGGCTGTCCTAAAAAAACAGAAACAAGTTTTAAACTGATAAAGATGTTGGGAATCTTTTTACATTGTTTCACCTTCGTCATCCTTAAAACTTCACAAATTTTGTATTTTTTTCCTCAGAATCATAGGGTGCTAAACCCAAAATCAAACACTGGTGTGCTAGGACTTTCACAGTCACAGGAGTCCAAGAACTGAAGATTGTAAAAAATGTCCAAAAATTAAAATATTGAGATAAACTAAAAGAGTTTACACTATTATGAAGATGATGCATCTCTTGGTTTTTAGCACAATTTTGCTATTGGGTGTAAGACTTGATGGCAAATGTTCAGTTTCTTTAAATATAGCAAAAAAAAAGGAGTGTCATTCTCTTGAATGAAAAGTAAACCAGCACAAGATACTATTAAGGATAATTAAAATCTGTTAGGTAGAATGTTTACAGTACATCAAAAGCACAATAGCAAATATAAAAAGCCACTTCAACTTCTACGTGATAAATTTATGCACTCTTGCTAAAATAATACACAAATTTTTAGTTATCCAGGAAATGCTATCACCAAGATATATAGCTAATGATAAATCACAGCACTCCCCATTTTGATATCTTAATCAAAGTTCTATTTCTTTTAAAGAAATAAAATATTACACGTCATGTCTTGGGATTCAAAAAGGTTGACTAAATTCCTTACGACAACCATGCAGCTTTTCATGCTCAGAAATTCGTAGTGTAAATGCAATTATACAGGGAGAAAATCTGGGGGGAAACTCCCAATGCACCCCCAGATAATATGATAGAAAGTAGAGGAAATGGATATAAATTATCAGTTTCTTATAAAATTTACAGAAAACAAGAGTTAACAGGCAGAGGTTTTAGCAACATATGCACTCTCTCTTTGCCGCTTCTTTCACACAATACTTTCTCTCCCATGCCTGGATATGTGTTTCATTAGCTATCCTTTTCGAAAACTAATAATAATAATAAAGTCTTATGTCAGAAGCCAAGAATCTGCTTGGAATGTATGAGTAGGATATATCTTTTTTTGTACAGGCCACAAGCACATTCTAACGAATTGCTGTTATTCTCACTTGATTAAAAGACTTTAACATGCAATTTTTTTTTTGCACGACTGATGCTGAAGTTAATTGATATGAGCAGACCACTGCCATTCGGATGATGAACTATGTAGGAATTTGACAAGAGAGCTCACTTTCATGAATATAAGCTGTCATGGTTTTTTAAACCTCAAAACAATACTGTTAAAAACTCACACCTTGCTCTCTCCTTCAGCCTACATTTTTTTAAAATTTTGAAATATAATTTTTTTATTTTCATCTTTCTTTTACTGAAGATCCTTCACTGCCTCTTCACATTGCTTTTATTTTCTCTTTCTTTTTGTCACTGCGTCCCTTTTTCATTTCCCTCTTTATACCTTTACTTAATAAAGTAGAATGACTGTAAACTCTTCTTGCAAGTCACTACTACCTTTCAGCAGATGGCACTGTTATTTAGTCTAACTAGCAGGGCAAGATAATTAACTTAAAAGCCCTTCTTAAACAATAAAATATAGACTCCTTTTTAACTGCATTTCCACTTTATACACAGAAACAGTGACAAAACTACTGAAAAAATATTAGAAAATAATTTGTAAAATATTAATGTGATAAAAATACATTAATACATGCAGACCTCCTTTAAAGTGGCTCTGGAACCATTTAACAAACTGCCAGTCTTTTCTTAGCAAACTAGAAAAAATAATTTTAGGGGTGAATTTATAGCGTTTACATAGCAGCATTGCCCTAAAACCCAAGCAGCTTATTTTGGTTTTGTTAGCATTGTAGCTTATACACATCTGCAAAGGACTGCTATAGACACGAATGTCTGTGTGTCGTACAGGCTCTGTCCAGCATAGGGAGCCTGCCAGGATTTGCACTGCAGGTTCCTGCAAATGCCCAGGGAGTTTGGTGGGGAACAAGCAAGTGGTCTGCCAATGCTATCAGAAAAACATGCAACTTCTGTCAGCTCCAATTACAAGGAGAAGATGAATTACATCTCTTAGCTCAGTCCCCAGTGGTGCTCCGGCTGCTGGAAGGCAGCTGTATGAGCAGGAGTTTCTCGAGGCTGCTGCCAGCCCCACTGTTTTCTCAGAAGTTCCCTTCTGAGGATACTTGATAGAACCATATTCTATCTCTTTTCTCAGATTGATCCATGTACTTCTACTTGCAGGTTGCTCCCATGACCTCTCTGTTACAGTTAGCACTGGCTACTTTACATCTAACACATCCTATACCCTTTCAGCTTCCTTTGCCTTTCATCTTCTTGCCAGAGCAAGCTGCTAATGGTAAAGCTGATGAAATTTTTGAGGCTACAGACTCCTTGCAATCAGCAGTACAGGGCTCAAGGGGCCCACATCAAGTGTATGCACATAAATAAGGGACAGTCCACAGGACATTATCATGGGGAAAGATCTCATAGCTTTTCTGGGAAATTAGCATGACTGAGTACTTCTCTGGAGCACCTGTGTGGAGCAACCAGATGAATGAGAGGTCTGTGTGAAGTTACAGGACTATTATGTCATTGGAATCACATAGACTTGGTGGAATAGCTCCCACAGCTGGAGCATAACAAATGGATGCAGGCTCTTTAGGAAGGACAGACTGGGAAGGTAAGGAGGGGGAGTTGCCTTTTATGTGAGTAACAGGTATGCATGAAGCTCTGCCTAGACATGGACAATGCGCCAATCACAAGCTGGATCAAGAGCAGACTGACCAAGGTGGGTGATGTTGTGGTGGGTGTCTGCTACACACCACCTAATTAGGATGTAGTAGTAGATGATGTCTTCTTCAAGCAACTGTGAGAATCCTCACATTTGCCAGCTCCGGTCCTCATGCAGAACTTAAACCACCCCAATATCTGCTAGTGGGAGAACACTGCTATGTTGTGCTGGCAATACAGGAGAGTTTGGGAGTACAGTGACGACAACTTCCTAACACAGGTGATGAAGGAGCCAACAAGGAGGGGGCACTCTGGTAGATCTGATTCTTACAACAAGAGGAACTGATTAGGGATGTGAAGGCTAGCAGCAGCCTTGGCTCTAATGAACATGAGATGGTGAAGTTCTGGATCCTCAGAGGAGCAAGAAAGGCAAAAAAGCAAGATCACATCCCCGGTCTTCATGAGAACAGACTTTAGCCATTTCAGGAGTGTGTTTGGCAGAATCCGTTGTAATACAGTCCAGGAAAAAAAGAGGAATCCAGGAAAGCTGGTTGATTTTCACAAGTCACCTCAAATGATCCATCTCAACATGCAGACATCAAGCAAAGGTGGCAGAAGGCCTTCATGGATGAACCAGGAGCTCTTGACCAGACTCAAATGCAAAAAGGAAGCATACGACAGGTGTAAGAAGCATTGGGTGACTCAGGAGGAACATAGAAATACTGTCCAAGTATGCAGAGATAGCATTAGGAAAGCCCACTCGGAGTTGAATCTGGCAAGGATGTAAAGAAAGAAAGATTTCTACACGTACAGCAGCAGCAAAGATCAGACCCTTTTCTCTTCTCTTCACGCTCACCTATCTTAACCCACATAAATGATTTTGCTGCTTTCAAATTCAGGATCCTGTCCTAATTTCCTTTGCTCCAACCACCAGCTTTCAGTGCTTCACAGTTCCTTAAACATCATCTGTCTTTTCCCATTTGCCGTTTTAATTGCATTTTTTTCTGTATCTTTAATCTCATCTCTGCTTCTCATTCCTTTCAGTGTTCTTTTTCTCCTATCAAGCCACTTTCTCAAGTAAGTCAGTCTGCCATCTCACAGATATTCACATAATTAAGCCTGATGAAGTTGTCAGTTTTTGTATGCTATTTGTCTATGATTCATAAACTGAGAATGGAGGTGCAGAAGCATAGACTTTTTAGATGCTTTGCTTTTATTCCTGTAAGACTTGCTGCTGTTATTTCCATGCCATCCATCAAACTTACATTTCTCCCCTCAGTAATTTATGCTTCCTGGTGCATGTCAATGTCCCATCCGCTGTAAATGTATTTCTATCATCCACTTCCTGTTCACTGAACAGTACCCAATGTATTTCATTCTTCCTTTATGTTCCTTCAAGTTCCCTTGAAAAATTCGTAGACTTCTTCACATTTTTGTCTGCTTGCTTAGTAATTAGAAAATATTACAAATTCTTTAACTTCAGATCTGACTTTCCTACTCGTTCATTCATTCTTTCATCTTAGATATGATTCTACAAATCTTTTTTTAGCACAAGTAGTTCATCACAAGCTCCTTTCATCAAGCCTTAATCCTTAGTCCAAATGTTATGTTGCAATTACTTTCTAGTCTTACTAAAGGGAGGAAGTTAATGTTGGAAAGCTTTCAAGTGGATCAAACTGGGGAGAGGGTGCTAAATAGTAATGATTCAAGGGGCAGATGGTGTGGATGTGTGAGTGTTATGGAAAATACTTAGATTTCAATAAATGCACCAGTACTAGGAGAGAAGAAATAATTTTAATTCTGCTAATATTTTTATTTAAACTTCATATTTTTCCTGGTAACAAGGTAATACGAACATCATGTTTTCACGAGACTGTTATTTAATGCCATTAACGAATGAGCCTATCATATTACAGATTAAGTTGTTTTTCAAATTACATTACTCAGTGCCCACTAGAATAGTTTTATGGCATTTAAACATTTGTTACATATGAATTCTGGTAGCATCCTATTATCTTCATTGCTTAAACAAATCTTTGCTTCTCAGAAGATTTTTAGTTTTCTCTATTAAAATGAACCAAACTAATCTGGACACTGACAGATGAATGAAATTACTACAAATTTAAGATAATCTAACTTGCTCATTGCAAAAAACCTTATCTGCTGGATCAAAGCTGAACAGTAACTGTCCTCTTATTGGGCCACCCAGAAAGAAGACACAGAAAATGTGGATGGAAAATGTGACTGCTATTTTTTGAAGCAGTCAGGATATAACACATCAAAAGTCTCATTTATTGTTAACGGTTATTATTCTTTTGTGACATGAAATGTGTAAGATTTTAAAATATTTAGCACTTAAAAAATATACTTCAACATTGATGTGAAGTAATGTGATCTGTGTTCTTTGCTTAAATAAATCATCTAGAACTGAGTAAGGATGTTAGTTGATAAGTATTTGACCAAGCAAATTAATTTACTCTATGAATTTGCCGTTCTTACATTACCTTGTGTTTTCAGTACAAATACCTCCTTACTTGCAAAATATTTGTTGTCTGAAAACAAAATGAATTTTAACATAAAACCCCTACAAGTCAAGTATTTTTGAAACATTTTGTTGTAAATCTCATAAGGATGCATTCAAAGTATTTTGTCAGCCCCTTTTTGTGGAAAAATAATTTTTACCCTTTCTGTTTCCCTTCCACCATCCAAAGCTGACATAAATTGCTTAACTACAGGTGAAAGTTTCAATGTTTAGCACTCTTCTTTGACTCAAACATCGCAGCATCCAGTTCTGGCCCAGACCAGAACAAAATATCATCCGAGAGGAGTCATCTTATACAAAGGAAAATTTTATTTATATATTGAAAAAGAAGTAGAAAACAGAACATTTTTCAGTTAGAACAGATGCACTTTTTTATTATTAGGTAACAACCTGATTTATGACATAGAAAACTATTTAAATTACTGAAGAACTTCACAATTATTGACATGTCATGAATATTACACATGTCCACCATAGATGTGATTTTGTTTAAATTCTGTAATCTTGTTGGAGGTCTTATTTTTACCCCTGTTCTTACCCTTTGATTTAGTCTTATCATTAATAGGAAGGAAAAATCCTCCCCACATTAGTGGACAGCAAAACTTATCACAAGTAATATTCCTTAAAAATTAGGAAGTCCTCTGAAGTATCTGAGACTTTTGTTAGTACTCTGAAAATTCTTCCATGGGTTCCTTCCACTTGCCTTCTCTGCTATAATGCTGCAGAAACTTTGATACAATTTTGAGACAAGATGATATTCTAAAAATTCTTGGTGGCTGCAAATAACCAATTTTTAAAAAAATCAATTTTGCCCCTTAATGCAGTGAGGAAGAACTATCCTCATCACCCATCCTTGACTCTTGAAATACTACTATTCCTTTACAAGAAAATAGAACTGTTTTGAATTAAAAACGTTAATTTTTGGTGATATTAAATATTGTATTCTGTAACTTCTTTCTTCTCATTTTTTGATAGAGGGTATTAAATCTGAAGTATAATATCCTTATGTGCTGTAGAACTTCTGACATGAAATGAATTAGTACATAATGGTAAACTACCTACCTAAGCAAGTTGTGCCTGTTGTGCTTTTGACAGTAGCATTCTGTGCATCCAGAATAAATATTTTCTAAAACTTTTTTCGCCTATCTAGGAGGAAAAAGTGGTTTTAGGGGGAGTATAAGTTAAATAAGAAACTGGCTTAAACACACATCTAGAAGAAGGAAGAATGTGTTTGAGCATAACAATTCCTTGGTTTTCGTTATCAGATTATATTTAACTGTCAGAGTTTCTTCTGAGTAAATGTACGGCTAAGGCATAGGTAATAGAATACTGTATTTTAGAAACATTGAAGAATATCAGAACTTTTATTTTCATTCTAAAAATTAATTCCAATATGAATGTTAATTTTTAATTAGATGCATGGATGGCAACTCATTTACTGATGCTATAAAATTACTTCCCAGTTGTAATAATGTAGTTAGATAAGGTATATTTTAATTAGTTCAGATAGGCTAAATTGGAAGTAAGGGAAGACACCAATTTGGACACATGCACTGTTAAGTGCATCTCAAGTAGTAGGACTGCAATTTATTCACATGATCAAATACAAAAAGTAAAAGCTTTTTCAGGACTATTAATAACTGATTGAGGAACCTAGTTCTAAAAATTCTGAAGGAAGCGTATGGTAAAGAATCTGTTACAGTAATTATAATGGCATCAGTTAAATCATTACTACACTGAATAATAGCTATACCGAGTATATTGTACCAGAGCAAAATATATGCTTACAGCTGTCAACTGTATTTTATAATGAGCTTTCTCAATGGCAATATGGGAATTTTAAAGCTTGCTCCCACTTTCTCTTTGGTTCAACTTTCTTCAAGGAGATTGTTAGTTGCAATTTCAGATCAAAAAGTAAAATGTCCTGGAGCCCTGGATCTCAGAGATTTATGGCTTTTTGACCTGAGCTTTCAGTGAGATTTGGAAGATTTTACTAGTACTTTATTATTAGATACATTTCCAATGAAGGCAGGCCTCTTTGAGATGCTGATGAATTGCATCAGTGTGACAGGACTAGTAAACCTGTAACATGTTCACACAATTCACAGATAAGAAGCACAAGAGCTTTTCTGAAGCCAGTGCAAATGCGCTTGCTGATTGAACACAGTCAAGGACTTTACATGCTCAGGACAAGTTATTAGGAATTCTTGGATAGCGCACAAGGAAATTTATATTTAAAATGGGCAATGAACAATTTACTGAGATACATTCTCTGTGGTTAAGCCTAGTAGTCATGATGGGCCAATGCACTTTTAATCTCTCAAGGTAAAGCAGCACTCTGCCTTGTGGTCCTTTTGTTCAGAGTTTTTTCCTTTTCTAAAGAGCAGTTGTAGTGGTGTTAGGCCTCTGCTGGTATTTCAAGACTTACAGTACTTATTTGCTGCATCTCCAGAAACATGCAATAGATAAGGCACTTCTGCAGAGATTTGTGACAGAGCAAAGCCTGTTTATGTTGGCAGCAGGAAATGTGCAGAACCTGATGAAATTACAGACCTGCATCTGTTCTCTTGCCCCATGAATATTTGAGTATTGCTTGATATCTGGTGGTCAATGGTTTCAACTCATCTGTGGTGTGCCCTCTTCCCTACATCTCCAGCTTGCCCTAGTCCAGACTTTCCCTAGTCTCTCTAGCTACAGCAGTGAGCAATAGCCCCTTCCTTGCACAGTGACTATCAGTTTTTTTGCTGACTCCCTGATCAGCTCTAATGGTGTTTGGAGACTGTACCTATGCTATGGGCAGGGCTTCCCTTACAAAGCATCCTGCTCCTTGAGCACGGTTGCTTCAGCCAGAGGAGGGTGTAGGGCTGCTCTGTTCCCTGGTGTTCCTAAACTGCCTTCCCACAGCAGCCCCAAGACACCTCTCAGCAGGGAGAGGTGAGGGGACCGGGACTCCAGGGAGCACCCCACAGCAGAGCTTTGCTGCGAGGATATGCCATCATGAGGACCAGGAATTGCTTCAGAAAAAACACTGTTTAGTAGCCTTTCTGTCTGCTTCTCCTCCTTTCTTCCTCAATTTTTTATTTAAAATTATTTGGTCTAAAGATTAACAACCATCTTTCATTTGCTTACTGGACAAGCATTTGCACTGAAACATCTTGATTTGTCAAAGCAAGCATCCACCTGGTCTATCTGACAATCATCTGATTCTGAGCAATCATAAGATTTCATAGGAGATGGGGACTGTGTGCTGCCTTTCTGTTAAGGGTGCAGCCCTTTGGTTATATGGCACCTGCTGTGAAAGAACTCAGCGCTATTATTCTGCCTAACTGACCTGCAGTGTTCTGTGACAAAGCAGAGCTCACGGATGGAGAACATGCTGGATGCTGTGCAATGATGGGGAAGAGTGTCCTTACAACAGGAAAGAGAAACCTCTTATATAATTGACTAAACTTTCCACTACCATATGACAGCAACCAGCTTATAAAAAAGCTTCACTGGCCACTAAAAAGTCCCAGAAACAGATCTATTCTAACATCCAACACAGATTTTTGTTAAAATGTAGGGGATAGATATTTTCATTCTCTGTAGTTATGCTGTCTCATGTTCTCTGTCTTTCCAGCTAGCCCTCCCTCTCCTCCCGCACACACCATTCAGGCACAACTACACAAATCTAACTGATAGTTCACGTCAAAGAGCAAAGCAGCATATAAATCCTCAGCACAATTCTCTCTGGTGACACAAGAAACATAAAAATATAACTCTTCACAGTTACCAATTTCTAAAAAGCAGCAGTCTTGGTTATTTTAAATTTACAGGCAAATATTGACGCACTTTTAAAAGTAACTTGTCTTTAAACTAGAGACTGTATCATTTTTCAAACATGATTTTTTCCCATGTATAAACACACACATTTGTGTGGACATATGTATGTATATACACATACACAAGAAACACTCTCCTTTCAGAAATGCTTTGGTCTGAGCCAAGACAATTTTAAAGATACATCAAAGCCATGACATGGATTGAAGCAGAGTTGGCAAATTCAAGCTTTCAGAGTCTCAGGATCGATAAATGCAGCATGATGAATAAATTCATTTTATATTATTCTTAAAACTTGAAAACAAATGCATCAACAAATGAAACTGCAACAGAGAGATATGATTTGCTGTCTCAGTTCACAGTTAGATTAATGGTAGAGTTATGCAAACAGTGATAGTACTAAACAGTTTGAAATTACTTCATTAATGTTAGAGGCAGACTCCAAAGTGTGCATCTAGCAGTTTTAATAGCTGTAGTTAAGATTACAGAAAAAAAAAATGTTTTCACTAAAATATAGATATGCATTTCTGATAAGGAAAGTATCTCTAGGGACTTGACACTTGAAACTTGGAAGAGGTTAGAAACTTTGAAACCACCATCGGGGGGCTGATTTTGTGGTTGGTGGTTTGGTTTTGGGTATGTTTTATTTTAGTTTTAGGGAAAAGAGAAGGGACCAGACTCTCTTTTCTCATTGCAGTACCTCTCTCTCCATCCTCAAAAGTTGACATCTCTCTTTCAAAGCCTTCAAATTTCTCTTGCAGTTAGCAACTTTCAAACACCAGCTACTTGTTTTCATATCAAAGTCCCTTATATCCCTTCATACCCCTGTCCTTGTTATAAACAGACCAACTCACGTGACTCATCGGGGTTTGAACAAAACGTTTTTGCGTAATTTTTTTAATTTTTCAATTATCCTTGTATTTACTCTTTCCTCCTGACAGTTTTTCTGTAAAAACACATGTAGTAATTTCATTCGTCTTTTTCAGATCCATGAGCCTCTATCCGTAAGTTGCCTTTTGCTACAAAATTAAGACTCTCTTTTCTTCATAAACACAGGACTTTTTTACTAAAAGTGTATTGGACTTAGGTTCGTTATCAGTGTTATTGTCAACTGTAATCTGTGCTTTGCTGTTACTTTATCCAGCAAAAAACTCTCCCTTATCTATATTTTCTCATTCAGTATCAATTAGTCATCTCCTTCCTCCAGCTGTGTTAAGGTACCAAACTACATCATCTGTGATTTGGGAGAACTCACATCAGAATACTTTTCCTATTTCAATTCACAGAATTGCATTTAGAATATTCTTATTAAATCAAAGATTCTTCTTCAAAATCTTCTGATTCCACAGAAAAAAATAAAGTGCTGAGCACTTTTGAAAGTGCACTTCTTCAGTCTGTCTTCAGTAAAGAACTTACAGCTAGTATTGGTAAAGGATTATAAACAGAATTCAAGTTTACATTTCTCAAATCTGTTTATCAACATATTTATTAGAAGGAAACCACAAACTTCACTGTCCCACACATGGCATGTGACATTTTTAGCTCTTTTCCTTCATTAAAAAAAAAAATATGCAGCTTGTTCAGCTGCTTCTGTCTACCTAGGGCAATACTAGTGCAAAAGATGCTCTCAGGTGCTTTCTTAGCAGGCAGAAATTATTGCATGATACAACTCATAAAAAAAAAAAAAAGGCTAAAAGTTCTTGCAGGAGCACAAAACTCCGGAGGTACCAGATGTCACATACAACCTCTTTTGTGCGAGTCTGGACATGCATAAACTACCAATGAAACTCAGACCTGAGGCTACCTATTAATGGTCTAAACCAATGAATTATATGAAGGGTGACACCATGACTAGAAAAGGATTAACAATTTTTTTCTGCTTTCCATCCTAACTAGTTTCAATATAGTCAATCCATAAGAAAAAGTGGATTGTTCATGGGAGATAGCTGTACTACCTTCCATTACAAGTACCAATTAGAAAACTGTACTTTATTGCTAAGATTCCACACATGCTCCACACATCATCATGCATTTCCAAGAGAGAAAGATATTTTGTTTGGCGTTACAACTCCAATTAAAAGAAGTTACTGTGTAAACAACAAGCCTTACTGCTTACAAGAAATCTGTGTATATTTTTCTGCATATACATTTTTGCAAAATCGTTCACATAGTTCAAATTGATTGGGAAGCTGTTCAATTCAAACCCAAAATATCTGATTGAAGAGATAAATCGTCATTTGTCTTGGAATAATTGTTGTCGGTCAGCTTGTAAAATGCATTTCTCCTGTCTTTTTTACTTTCTCCTCTGCTCCCTCTTAATCTCTAGCAGGGCTAGAGGGAAAATATTCTGATTATGAGGAACAAAAGCAAAATATTGTAATGTTATTCACTTTACAGAAGACCAGTTCTGTTGACTTTAGGTCACTCTTCCAGGTCTCTTTGTTCTCCTAGGCTTTTCCTGGGGGAAAACAGACGAACTCTTAAGTGAAGTTTGGTACAGCTGGTAGCTATGTCAAGAAAAGTTCAGGCTTCGGGAAAAGCCAGCTTGTGGGCTGCCAAATCTAATTATTACTGCTTTATTGAATGTGCATATGTTTGGAACAATGAATACACACAATTTTAAAAAATATGTTTTAAAAATTGAAATGACAGCTAAATCAAATATCCTTTGTTCTGCATTTGAACTTCAACTTTTTGTGTGGTGAGTATTGCTTTATATTAATGCTAATCATGCATAATAATTAAAAAACAAACGTTAACTCCTGCTTACATTATAACACTAATCCAAAATGCTTAGTAGGTATGCACAAACAGCCTGGTGTATGTTAAAACATTTACATCAAAACTTGCTGATTCTCCTGAGCTGTCCTTTGAATATAGCTAGTAGAGGGGCTTTTAATAAAAATAAACAAACAAGCAAAATCCAACCAAAGTTTTTTAGCGGTCTTGACTGTTTTGCTATACTTTCTAAGTATATTTGTCATCTCTGAAAGGACCAAAAGTTGAATTCCTAAGAACTGTGTATTCATAATATACATGCATATTATTATATTTTTTAGAAAGGCAATATTCACATTAAAAATAACATTATTATATTATCAATTGATTATTGCATTATTTCTTATTATAATTCTAACTGTAATTTTTGCAGCAATTTTTGAGATCACACCAAAAATCAAGTTGCTTTTAGTTTTTTTGACTTTTTTGTTTTTAAATACTTACAATGACTTTGACCTTGCACCACAATTAAGGCTTCATTACAATGACCAACTTCAACATAATATTTAATCTTCTATTTGCAAGAAGGTCACTGAAATGGCAAAATCTCAAACAGAATATATACATATGCGTATATGCACGTGTATTTTTCAGAGCTCCTTGATGAAAAGTGAATTGCAAGCAATATGCATTTTAGCTTCATCAAACTTGAATTCTTATGTAAACTTATTTAACAGTGACCTCATACACTTTTATGCTGTTGGATCAGTGTATATCTGACTGGCACACATTCCACTTGAAAAGTTATTCTGTCAATAATTTTGTAGATTGGTGTCCCGAGGCTGTGGAAAACATATGGATATCTCCTAAGGTGATAACCTCACAGACTACAGGGCATGTCCTCTACGGGACTACATGTACACAGACGTAGAAAAGAGTTTGCAAACTTTTCCACTCAATTTCTTTTTTTTTTTAATAGATGTAACTATGCTGGATTTAGAGCAGCAAAAAACTCCTGGACTTGGTAATGAAAATAAAGGTATAGATTTAATCCACCAACAGGTCAAAGCTTTTGAGCCCATATATATGATTTATATTTTAGCCCTAATTGCTGTCTCTTTCCTGCAGGCATGTGATATATCTCTGTCTAGAAAGGAAACTTTAAGACATATTATTCTACTCCAACGCTTTTATTCTTTCTAATGATGGTTCAGGAACAGGCTTAAAACTCATCAGTTAGACCTCTTTTTGAAGAATTATGATGATCAATATCCATAGCTTCTTTTGTGATAGTGAGGATGTTTTCCACTGTACTTTTTACTTCGTTTCAGTGGCACTGCAACGCAGTAGAGGGGTAAAGGCTCTGGGAATGGCTGAACTATTTTGTTAGAACTGAGGAACACTAACAACCCAGAAAGTAAACTTCTCCATAAGAAGTTTAAACAGACATGTCTGTTGCATTGCCTTCCAGCTGCCAGAGATGGAGTAGAAATATTCCTAATTATACTGAGTCAATCTTTTTTTCAGGGAAGAAAACAAGACACACAGCATAAAAATTTGGTGAGGTGAAATTAAAGTAATTTTTCTACGACAAAAAGCTCTTCATTTACAGAAATCAAACAGAAATTAAGTTCACAATGAATTCTTACTGTGCAACATGAGTTACCTCCTTTTTTTAAAAACTAAAAGAAGTTTCTTGTAGGAACAATCTGGATTGCTTTGAATTATAGTTAAGACAAAAGCACATTTAAAAGCATTTCAGACAAACGTATATGCAAAACAAAACCATAGGCATAGCCCTGGAAATTCAACCCAAGAAGATCTTATTAGCTGTGGAAGAAGCTGAAGCATACCTTTCTCAAACTGTTTGGCCTCTTATTATTTCTAAATGTGGAAGACATAAATGGAAAAAATAACCCAACTAAATTTTGCAAATCCCCTTACATACCTCTTATGTGCTCAGCTGTCATGAATTTAGGACCTGGATATTACTGCCCTATCACTGCTCTGAAAGTACTGAAAAGCTACACTTCTATATTTCTATGCATTAACTTTTCAGGTTTTCCAAGTTTAAAATTTCACTTATGTTACTGTTGTGAAAGACCACAGGATACACATGGAGAACAAGAAGCCTCACATTTTGCCAGAGAGAGAAATTACACCATGAAAAGTATTTGGCTTTCACTACACACACTTACAGTCAATCCTGGGGGAAGAGGTTGGGGGCGGGGGGGAGGGGAGGAAAAGATAAAATCCACTCCCTGACTGTAGCAATGCTAAACAAAACCGCTCATCAAGTAGGTGTTTATATTCACTCTATATCAGTACCTGTTTCATAGCCCACAGGCTCCGTTTCCAGGCAACTCATGTACGCTTACCTCTTTCACATTACTCATACGCTGCAAACTTTCCAAAACGTTAATCTGCAATCTTCCTTATTTCTGTAAAACCTGCCTCTCTTACAGTCCTTGCACGCTAGCAACAATCTTGTGCACTTTCTCTGGCATACGTTTGTCAAAAAATAATCCTTTTAGAACTTTAGCTAGGTTGTCTAGCTCATACTTCTTTTAATTCTATTTTTCACCTGCTACATCCAAGAACACTTTCCTGCCATAGAGCTACTCATCACAAGGCTATCTTAATTATGTTAATCACTCTCTCCCAGCTAATACAATTAACTATAATTAGCTGATCCCTTTCCTCCAATACTTTGTTTCCCCAGAGGGATTAAGAGTTATTAAACGAGATGAATACCCAATCCCTCTCTCATGATTGCCTCCCAGGAAGAGCCCCTGGGCAGAATGGCAGGAGATGTATTGACCATGCTCTTGCCTGGCCCAGCCTGAGTGAGTGGCAGAAGTCCCTTGAAGAGACGTTGATGGAAAGTGTATGTTCTGTTATAATTACCGTCCACAGAGAATCGAAGTCGTGGCATGGCAGTTTGCCTAATTATTAAAAAATATTTTAAGCCTGTTGTGGATTTTCCTGGAGTACTAAGATGTTTGTCACTAGCACTGCTGTAGAGGTACATGCTGTAGTTACCACTGCAAGGTTCTTTCTCTTCCAATTCATAAGGGAGATGAAACTACCCCTTACGTGCATGGAGCTGATTGTCTGCTGCCTGGCATGCAGTGTAGTCGTGTACAGTTAAATGAGTCAAAAAACTGCAGTCATTTACAGTAAATGAGTTGCCAAGGAATTGTGGCCGTTTTGCATTGTAGCTGCAAGTGACCACATTGCTAAAGCAATCTTCAGAGATCTCATATGATATTTCTCTGTAAGTATCATCGTCACCCATTGCATAGGCGCTAACATTTCTCACTGGCTAGAGGTTTCAAGTGTTTTGCAGAGGTTTTTTGATACAGAAGGCATGTGTATGATCTACAGAGGATGCAAGCGTAAATAAAAAAATATATTGAGAAGGTAATCTGGCTACTCTAAATGACCTGGAAACACATGATGCAGCAGAACAATAATGCTTTTTGAAAGCCAGGTATAATGGAACAAAGACAACAGGTTAACATTTCTCAAAATCACGCTTATCACCATCAAACAGAGATACCTGCAACTTCCTGACAAATAAAAGAAATTTAGGCCAAGCACTATTAAAAAGGGAAATGCAAAACAGTAAATGTAAAAAAATGCGTATGTCAGGAGCAGTCCTCAATTAGCAGGGATAACGGTAGATGACAGAATAGCCTGTTCTAGCTTAAGCTCCTCAGGCTCTTACTGATACTGTTCCTTATTTCCTGCCCTTTTTAGACTCAGTGCAAGCGCTTTTAGACTCAGTGCATGTACAAATGATCAGAGTAAGTATGGCGATACAGTGCCAGACTTGAACGTGTACGTCTGCTTACCTCATCCTGAGTCATATTCTTTGCATACTTTACCATTCCATTAATTTTTATCATTGTGACTGTAAATTCAGGCTGCTGACAGTGAAAATTGTAAACGGCCATCCTCCAGGGACAGAGAACCTACTCATACGGCTTAGCCTCAGGGAGGAACTTCAAACTGAAATCACAAATTGATTTGAATACCTACTGCCATAATTCATTTATGTATTTAATGACAGTAAACCAGACACCTGTGACCCCTGTGAATGTGACTGCAGGGAGAACCGACAGTTTCAGTTTCACAGTTTACATGTTCCAAGGCATAAGTATTGCAAGGCTAAATGTTTCTTCTTAT
>VZSC01002184.1:98908-155738 GCA_013398225.1 Steatornis caripensis | reverse complement strand
ATATATATACATAATTATTAGTTTTTATTTTATTTTTTAATCTCTTTAATTCTGCAAGGACCATGCCTCTTCTATCAATTAATATTTTGAAAAAGATGACCTGTGGATGTGAGAAACATCCTTTAACCCAACAGGAATAAAGCTGCTGTAATCAAACTAACAGGGAAAGATCAGAAATTTGAATAAATCTCTCTCATTTTCTGAAACACGATGTTCAGTCAGGTTGTGTCTGGTAGATCTCTGCTGTTTGTGACTTGATAAGCTACATCTCTTGTTAAAGAGACCTCTTCAAAAGCAGCAGCGAATTTCTCATCTTCAGGTGCAGAAGCACCATAAAACAAATTCTAGAAGAGGAAAATATGTTAGATATAGAAATGAGGTAGTTGAGCTTCTTCCAGCATGGCTTTACATCTCAGCAATGTGACCACAGAATATTAAGCACCAAATCACACCACAGTTCTTTACCAGTATCACCTTATCATTCTATTAATTCATTGTATAACAGATAATTTTAAATTAATTTCTGTTTCAGCTTTAGTGCAAATGCCAAAGAAAAATAAAAGATGACTGAAACTCATGGTTAGAGTCTTGGCCAGGTCAGAAAAAGAGCTTTCTCGGTACTTTCTGCATGTGACGTAACACACTGGGATTTATAGATTTTTTTCTGAAAAAATATTTGTCAAGGGTTTATGTTATTCTTTGGTTTTATACACCCCTAATGACTGGACAGAACATATTTAACATTCAGTTTCAAAAGAACCGTGACTTAAACAGTTAAGGAACTCCACAGGAACTCTAAAAAATGATAGACTATTTTCTGTATTTGGCTTTTTTTTCAAAATTACTCCAAAACATCAAGAGTTCTTTATTGTTTTTCAGAGGTGGTTGAAAGGGGGACTTTTCAGACTGTTTACAGCTCTTTTTCTACTAAACCCAACATTTCTTTCCCATATAAAGTTTCACATTTTAGCTGTAAGTATTTTCTTATTCCTTTAAGGGTGTGTGCAAAGACATAATTGATAATATGAAATCATCCTGGATAAGAAAACAAAAACTCTGATATGATTAACTTCATGAGATGTCCATCGTGAAAATTTTTACTGATATAAATTGTCAAACTCAATCACAACACTTCTCCCCAACCTCACTTGGATTTCAGGAAAATTTCTTATAAAAATGAAGGATTTAAGCACACAGTCTTCCTGCTTTTCATGTCTTTATGCTTCCATTTATTCCAGTAATATTAACACTCTTTGTGTTTTCTAATATGCTTATCCTGCTAGATAACACCAATAGTCTGCAGAGCCTACTGAACGGCAATAGCTTCCTCCCTGCAAAGCTAGGTCCTGTAGCCCTATTTGCATCTTCTTTTTCTTTTTGTCTCATAATGTTCACAATCAGAATGCCATTAATTTAGCTTTCTTTAAGGCTTATCATGTGAATTTTTGTCATGTGATTTTTTTTTTTCCACTGTGAGACAAAAAGCAGCCTTTGTCTTTGCACCTTAGGTGTTCTGTGCCTGAACAAGAAGCTATTGTGGTAACTCCTCATGGTGGCTTTCTGCAGGCAGATTTTCAGGATGTTATGTTCTCTGAGACAAAGCAAAACGCAGCTGATGCTTCATCACAGCTGAGAAAGTTGTAGGGGAGGTTTGGCCTGACTGAGGGTTTGCTCTGGCTGAAGAATGAGCTCTGTGGAAAACTGAGCTCTGATTACTCACAATCTATTGACCTGTGACTGCGTGATGGATGTGAAGCACTGACATCTAATTTTTGCATATCAGAAGAAAAAAGTCCAGTAGTAATAGTCCAAAAGTAAAAAAAGTCCAATAGTAGTGCCTCTTACATCATGTCCTAACAAGTAACGCTTGTCCATTCCTTCTGTTTCTCATCATTTTTCTACTCTGCTTGTGAGCACTTATGTCAAGGAGCACAAAGACCTGTAAAGTACTGAGGGCAGGGTTCTCAGAGGACTAACTGCACTTCTCTGACTTCACAGGAGCAGGAGGGGCCAAAGCTGGTCTTCATAGCAGCAATCTTTGCTAGCATGACAGAGAAGTTGCTGCCTTCAGTGCATGATGTCCTTTTCTTAAAAGGCCTATTTGTAACTTTTTTTATTGCAAAGATGAGTTTAATTCTTACTTGTTACCAGGAGGGAACTATATTTAATCTTCAACATGGACAAGTAGAAATATTTAAAATATAAATGTCTTGCAGCAAAGGATAGACTATGTCAATGTAAAAAAGTGAATATAATAAATGAGAAATCAGCCTAAGTTTAATTAAGCTCTGAATTTAGTGTTCTTATCACTTTTTTTGATACAGACAAGTCTGTAAACTTGATGGCCTTATCTGAAAGAAGACTTTACATTGGGTTTTTAAAATTACTTGAGATAATATTAATTAGATCTGTCCAAAAACTAGAGTGGATGTTTATTAATGCTTTTTGAGTATTTCCAGATATTTTCAGTGAAGAATCAAAACAAGTGTGAGTGTTAGCTCTAAAAACAATAGTCAAGAGTATAGCTTCAGATCATTGGCTGCTGTTGAAAAGACTCCTGGAATATGGGCTTTCATTTGCAGATACAATTTTAAAATTAATATTGTCCTTAGAGAGACACTGAACAGACAGACATGACAAGAGAACACCCATTTTCTAGTCTGTGGCATGTGCAACTGTAGAGTTAGTGTCATATTCTCATCCTACCAAGACACCTACTATCTGTTAATAGGGGAGGATACCTATAGCTGGTGGAGCATCTGAGACAGACTCATTTGCTGCTTTCTCTTTCTGCTAAGACTAGCAGATAAGGTGACAATTGGTGTCATTTAAGTTTTCCTTTCTGTTGCTATGGATGTTTTATGTCTGTGCATTTAAATATTTACTTATACCACATTTTAAAGCTACATTTACACACAGTATACTTACATTAGGCCAGGTGAATCCACTGAAGGGTTAATAGTGTTGATGAAAAGAAGGAAATAAAATGTGCTTTTTACTTCTGTGTCTAAACATGCCTGCAGTTATGTGTGTGCAATATATTTCGTAGCTCCTTAGGCATGTCATAACATAATGTTCCCCTTTTTTTGGATAGAATTAAAAGATATTCTTCTATAAACATACAGCATTTAAATTGAGGGAAGGACTCTAAGTGACAAAAGCAGTAACACTCAGTGCCAATGATACAAAGTACATTGCTATCCACTGAGTACTTGTTATTAAAATGTTGTGCCAAAAGGCGTCGCTGTTGTTGAAGCTGAAGACAACAGAGTTTCCTTCTGAGAAGCTGTACTGGTTGTGGCTGGGATAGAGTTAATTTTCTTCACAGTAGCTGGTATGGTGCTACGTTTTGGGTTTGTGACCAAAACAGTGTTGATAACATAAGGATGTTTTGGCTGAGCAGTGCTTGCACAGCATCAAGGTCTTTTCTGTTTCTCACGCTGACCAGCCAGAGAACAGATTGAGTGATGTGCAATAGGTTGAGAGGGGAAACAGCCAGGCAGATCACCAGAACTATCCAAAGATATATTCCATGCCATAAAGAAGGAGGAAGGGTGGATGTTCAGAGTTATGGCGTTTGTCTTCTCAAGTCACTGTTAGGTGTGATGGACCCCTGCTTCCTGAGGATGGCTCTAAATATGTGTCTGCTGACGGGAAGTAGTGAATGAATTCCTTGTTTTGCTTTTCTTGCACATGCAGCTTTTGCATAACTTATTAAACTGTTGCTTGACCCACAAGTTTTCTCAGTTTACCCTCCTGGTTCTCTTCCCCATCTCACTGTGTTGGAGTGACAAGCGACTGTGTAGGGTAGAGCTACCTATTGGGGTTAACACAACAGAAGCTTATATGCAAAGTCTTCATCCAGCATGCTAATCCACAAAAGTGGATTTTCAGACCTGTATGAAACCTGTTGGGTAGATTGATTCTTTCCATATGTTTGGTACGTGTTATCAGAGTCATGGAAGAATGAAGCAGAGTATAATGTATTCTTTCTGCATAAACAAAGGACGTCGTTATAGCATGCTGTCATTCTATCAAGTTAGCACTTCAGAAACACAGCATCACCTTTTTTAGAAGTGTGGTTTAAGTGCTAATATGAAACAATTGTGAAAGCTGTGCAAATTCTGCGCCTTGAGGCTAGTTTTGCCTATGTGTTGTACCAGAAGAGCGTCCCTCACCAGCATGTTCTGTTTTCTTAACAGTTTATGATGTAATCTCGACTTCTCTCAAATCCTCTGCTTTCCCTTTCTTAATAACTCTGCATAACGAGAAGTCT
The DNA here is from genome assembly GCA_013398225.1 of Steatornis caripensis. Taxonomy (NCBI): domain Eukaryota; kingdom Metazoa; phylum Chordata; class Aves; order Caprimulgiformes; family Steatornithidae; genus Steatornis; species Steatornis caripensis. The sequence goes on along the minus strand of VZSC01002184.1, from coordinate 151,462 downwards.
ATGTATTAAGAAAGCATGCTGGGGTTTTCCAGCCGAGTTTCCACTCAAACTAACCAGTTTTTGAATCTTATTATGTACAACAGAAAATATTGAATTCAGTCCTGTCATTAAGACTCTATTGTATGGCATGAGGCTGAACCAGACTGTACCATTGATAGTTGCTTAATATAAATGCACAGGAGTTGCTGTGTATAGAGGAAAACACTAGAAGTATAATTAGAAATTTATTTGCTTTGTTTTGATTGCTGAAGCTGTGATGATTTACGCTATTTAGTAGTGAGGTTATTTGTTAAAAACAATCAAATAATATTCACAAGAATTCTAGTTATACTTAAAGAAAGAATAAGAAAGCTAAGTATCTTGCAGAGAATCCATTGGAAACCGCAGCGTGTTCTCCTATGGTTTTGTCTTTCTATTACCTTATCTACCTGTTCATATCCTGCATATCCCCAAAGGGTAAATTTCCATCTTGTCCCATGAGTCTTTCTCTGTCAACAAGTGGATCGTCCTTCACCAAGCAAATGATATTTTTGCTGGACTCAAAACTACTGGAGAGATTTTCTGTTCTTTCATCCATCTATGATTATTTATTACTCTACTTTGTGAGTCTAATAAAAATCTGATTTAAACCCCATTGAATTCAAATGGAGTCTTTCAGATTATTTTAATGGGATTAGATGCTGACCCTAAGAATTTATGTTAGTAGATGTTACTGAGAGCTGTAAGCATTCCGAAGAGATGGGGAATGAACACAAAGGAGCAGAGCCTGGTATGCATGTGTGAATAAACTGGACATCTCAGGTTTCACTAAGAAGTTTTTTTTTAGCTTCTACATTAACTGTTTGAGAAATGAAGTTGACTTTAGTGTCTTACTCCCAGGGTGTCAGAACTCTGCTTATTTCTGTATCTTTTACTAGCCTATGTTTTGTTTGATACCCACAAGAAAAATAAGATTGTATTGTGCTGCAAATGGTAGGGTGATATTTGTAGGAGTAGCTGCCTAAATTGTGGTTTGAAGATGTTCCCCCAAATAATGGAAAAAATATCTAGCAGAGGTTTGTAAAAGCAAAAATCTAGAGAAGTACCTCTTTAAGGTATGTATGTCTTTTACATATATGTGTGTATATATGTATCTCTTAGATTTTAGCTAACAAGCACCAAAATTTTATTATTCATATGTATTACATCATTCATATAACATCTATCTATATGTATATGCATTTAACCTTAAGTGAGAATATTAATTATTTTAAAATCATTTAAATGGAAACTACTTTACATGTAGAGAGATATATATGCCTCCAAAGAGTTACAGTCAACAGCTCAATGTCCAGATGGGAGTCAGTAACAAGTGGTGTACTTCAAGGGTCCATATTGGGACCAATACTGTTTCATATCTTCATGAATTACGTAGTGGGAATGAGTACACTCTCAGTAAGTTTGCAGATGACACCAGAGTGGTGCAGTTGATATGCTTGAGGAAAGGGACACTGTGCATGGTGACCTTGAAAGTCTTGAGGAGTGGCCCCATATGAACCTCATGAAGTTAAACAAGGCCAAGTGCAAGGTCCTGCACCTATGTTGCAGCAATCCCCAATATTAGTACAGACTTGGGGATGAACTGCCTGAGAGCAGCTCTGCCCAGAAGAATTTGGGGATATTGGTAGATGAGAAATTGGACATGAGCTGGCAATGTGCACTTGCAGCTGAGGAAGCCAATTGTATTCTGGGCTGCATAAAAAGTGTGGGCAGCAGGTTAAGGGGGCTGGCTCTCCCCCTCTGCTTGTGAGACGCCACCTGGAGTTACACTAGATGGTCTTTGAAAGGTCCCTTCCAACCCAAACCGTTCTATAATTCCATGATTCTATGATTATCTGAATCTATGACTTTATGATATATATATAAAATTTACATAAACAGTAAATTCCAGAGGCTTATCAGACCCTTATTAAATTTGCACGTTCTTTGAGATTTGTCCTTCTCTTACTGTGAATGCAACTAATTCTGAAGTAAGGGACAGAGGAGTGATTGCTCTAGTGACTAGTGGAAAGGGGATACCCCGATGTACATCTGCATGAAATTGTGGTAAACACTTCTTACCTCTTGGTTTCTGAGTAGATAAGTGTAACTTCTGCTGTGGCAAAGTTGTGTTTTAATTTTGCTGTGAAATAAATATTGCAAACAGTATGGACACAAGATGATTTATTACTGAGCTGATTTCTCAGTATCCACTGCGTCTCAGCTAGCACTGGCATGCAGGTCTAGCTCTGTCCCTCTCTGCTGTAAATCTCCTGGTTTTTGACATGAGGAAGGAATATAACTGCAAAACACATTGCAATATGATTTCTGAAAAATGATTAGACTTCCCAGGTGAATGCTAAAGGGTTCAGTTTCAGTGTTTTGAAGAAGGAAGATTTTAATTTCTGTTACTGTTTGATGTGAAGAATGAAAGTACGAAACTTAGCCTTACAATGCAAAAACTTAGCTGAGCAGGACCTTTAAGCAAGAATAATTGGCAGCTTTGGTCATTATTCCAAAGCAAAATTCTTCCTGAAGTACATATAATTGGATTAATTTATAATATTTGTTCAGTGGTATATTATTTTCATTTCTTTTTCCAAGGTCAAGTGGCAATATTTAGCCATTTATTAGCACAAACATCTATATACCATGTATAATTTCTTGGTTGACCTAAATATTGCATGCATAGTTTATCTTGTGAGTTGTCTCAAAAGACCTATGTGATGATTGTTGTCCAATCTTCTGTGGTTCCTTGGATGCATCAAGCAACATTGCCTCTCATCTTACTAATTTCAGTAAAAACTGAACTCTGATTTTTGCTGGAAAGAGAAATTAACATGTGCAGTTCAATCTGAGATCCAGTTGGGGGGATGACAGTGATTAACATTGGAGGGAGATGATTCCTCTCTTCTGTCTTGACACACACAGTACGTCAATTATCTACTCACTGTACAAATGGAAAATGTAAGATTACATGTGAACTGCAGGCTTATGTGTGATGGGATGGTGTGTACTGCTGACAGTGTACGGAAATAGTGAAGGGTTATTTTCAATGTCTACTGCATTTCTTTGATGTTTGCAGAGATATAAAGAAATCAGCAAACAATGTTTTTAGGACATGCTTCTATTTTTAAAATGTACTATAAAGAATTATAGTGTTCAGTTTGATCCTACCATTGAGCTTGGAATTTGGAGCAGAGATAGAGAGAGGCAGTAAATATAAAACTGAACTATGTTTAACATTCAGTTTCAAAAATAGTAGTGCTCTGTTGGAAACGTAGTAACATTGAATATGTCCTGGTAGAATTATCAGAACATTACCAAAGAGATTATGTTAATAATATCATAATGATCAATAATATTGAGAATTTAAGAATAGGAAGAATTGGTTCATTTGGTAAGAACTTCTCTGTATCACTTGCCAGTAGGTGTCATACATCAACTCTTGTACCAAGACCAATAATTTGTGTTCTTCTGGAGAATATTTTGTCACCTCTGTAATTAACACTTTGGCATAAATTTTGCCCAGAACATATTATGGAATGCATAACTTTGGTCTGCATCAGTGAAATCCATTGAACATAACTTATTTTTCATAGGTTAAAAAAGAGTGAGTATTCTAGGTAGACTTTGATATCCCACAAATGATGTCTCTATATTTATTGTAAAGTATGAAATATGCACAAAAGTAGACTTAAAAAATATTTTTAACATACAAAACTTGTATTTGTTTCTTGGTATAAGATAAAAAAAAGATTGTAATTGAAAATTGCTGAAGCTTGTTGCTAATTTTCTTTACATTCATTATTTTTCTAGTATTCAAAAATATTTTGTAAACAAGAGTGTAAAAGTTTGACAAAATAAATCTAAATATACTAAAAAATATAATTAATACCAATAACTGAACTTCTGTTCTGCATTTTTGCATTTCTTATTTCCTGTTAAATTCAAGATGTTTTAAATTATTTTTTTTCACCCTTCAAGTTGGCACTGAAAGACAGAGCTAAAGCAGATAGTGTGGCCCAAGTATTTGATTACATCGAATGATGATATGGTGTATTTTCACATACAAGTAAGTAAATGCCTTAATTAAATAAAATTTAAGTGCATTTCACAGTTAGATGATCTTGGAAGCTCACTGTAGAACTGTAAATGGAGTGGAATCATAAGGATTTCACTAAATTTTGTTTGGAGAATGTACATGTGTTCTGTGTTATATACTTTATGTTTGTACTTTCCACAGTATGATGGGTTGATATTGGCTGGCTGCCAGGTGCCCACCAAGCCACTGTCATTCCCCCTCTGCAACAGGACAGAGGGAGACTGTATGATAGAAAACCTCGTGGGTTGAGCTAAGGACAGTGAGATTGCTTGCCAGTTACTGCCATAGGAAAAACATACTCGACTGGGGAAAATAATTTAATTTATTGCCAGTTAGTAACATAGTAGGATAATGAGAAATAAGAACAAATCTAAACACACTTTCCTTCCTTCCTTCCTTCCTTCTTTTCCAGCTCAACTTCACTCCTGTCTTTTCTATTGCCTTCCTCCAAGCAGCGCAGGGGGATGGGGATGTCGTCTCTGCCACTCCTACCTCCTCATGCTCTTCCTCTGCTCAAGTGTGGGATCCTTAATGAAGTTCTCCAATGTGAGTCCTTCCTGTGGGCTGTAGTTCAAGAACTTCTCCAGCACAGGTCCTTTCCATGGAGTGCAGTCCTTCAGGCATGGACTGCTCCACGGGGCCACAGTTTCTGCCAGAAAATCTGCTCCAGTGTGAGCTTCTCTCCATGGGCAACAGGTCCTGCCTGGAGCCTGCTCCAGTGTGGGCCAGAGGGTCACAGCTTCCTTCAGGGCACATCCACCTGCTCTCATATGAGGTACTCCATGGTCTACAATGTGGATATCTCCTCCACAGTGGTCCTCAGTGAGCTTCAGGGGGAACAATCTGCATCAACATGATATTCTCCACAGGCTAAGGAGGAATCTCTGCTCCAGCTCCTGAAGCACCTCCTCCCTCTCCTTCATTGATCTTGGTGTCTATAGGGCTTTTTCTCTCACATGCTCTCACGTGTTCTCTCACAGCTGCTGGTTTTACCCTTTCTTAAACATGTTACCACAGAAGTGCCAGAGCAACACTGATAGCTGTGTGGCCTATCACACAGTTTTGGCCAGCAGTGTGTCTGTCTTTGATACAGCTGGAACTGGTTTTGCCTGATGTCAGGGCAGCTTCTGTTATCTTCTTACAGAAGCCACCCCTGCAGCCCCACCTCCTGCTACCAAAACCCTGCCATGTGTGTAAACCTAATACACACAGACAAATCATTTCACTTTGAATGAATAGCAAAGAAAAGACTGTTTAGGGTAATGAAAAATAAAAGTTAGCTATCTGTCTCAGTCAATAAGTGAAAGAAATCTGTAGTGTTCTTCCCCACACATTCACAGTCCAAATTCTGGAGTGTTATGACATGAACTTTTTGTACTATGGGTACTCTCTTAGATCAAGGCTTCAGCTGGGCATCCTTAGCACGGAGGGTTTCTAGTACAAAACCTACTCACTTTCTATAAGTTAAGGCAAAAAATGAATGGCTAGATCAAGTGTAAGTATCCTGACTCTACCAGTGAAAAGACTCTCTCTAGTCATACAGGCTGGCCTTTGAAGTTCTGCTTTCTAAGCCCTTAGATATAATAACTATGTAAGAAAATGCATGTTTCAAATTTTATCTGTCAGTGTCCATTTAATGGACTGCATCTAGACCAAGGACAATTTGTAGTCCATGACATGTCTTGGTCTCCGTGTTTTGTGGATTAAGCAGTTGCAGAGGTCATTTCCAGTTTACACACGTGGAACTCCTTGCCTCAGATGGGGAGCAACGGCCTTGTTACTCATCCCAGTGTGGGGCACAGCATGTATTTCCTCTAATTTATACATCATCTTTGACATAGGAAATACCTTTATGTATGACGCACTTAAAATTCAACAGGTGATATATTTTTTTACTTGAAGCAAGATGAAAGTTTCTGATTTACTGCCCCTGGATGTGAGCTCCTCTCCATCATTTCCATTTTACTGGAAAGGTAATGGAGGAAACTGAAACTGTAATTTCCATGAATGAGTCTCACTTTTCAAGACAGGCTTTAACCTAAAAAAATTAAGTACTCTCTGCAAATTCATCAGTATTATTCAAACTCCTAATAATATTATGTCAATGGGCATTATAGTCTACACTTAGAAATGTGAAGTTTTGCAGGTTGTAAGAAATCACATTTTTAAGCTTTTCTGTTCATATACTTGCATATAGGATGCTCACAGTTCATGTAAAGCAGACTAACAATATTTGCTATATTAAAATAGAATATTAACAAGGTTTGAATACATTATTTTTCAATTTTTTAATTATATATATGGATGTGTGTTTGTGTATTCAGAATATGATACTCTGTCATAAAAATAGCCATAATTTTTGTCAGTATAACAATTTTATATCTTTGGAAAGATACCAAATTTGTCTGTTTCTAGGCCTTTGATAGTCCACTATTCTTAATTAAATATTCTGATGTATCTTGTTAAATGAATAAGGACAGTGACATTGCATTTAGCTAAATTCCTTGGTATTTTTTAAAAGCTAAAGATGGTGAGTATATTTGATGTTTGTTTACATTGTGTTGCAGCTTGTGTTGGATCTGTGTGACAGGACTTTGGTAGCAGGGGAAGGGGCTGCATGGGGGGGTGTCCCTGTGAGAAGCTTCTCAAAGTTCCCCAGCTCCAAGTCAGCCCCATGTTGGGCTGAGGCTGGACCATTTAGAGACAACAGATGCGCCTCTGCAACGATAACATATTTAAGGATGGCATGGGACAAAGGAACGGCCATTGAGACCTGCAGCAGAGGAAGGAGGGGGATGTGAGGAAAACACCTCTGCAGATACCAGGAATCAATGAGGAAGGAGGGGAAGAGGCAGCAAAAGAGGATATTCCTCTGCAACCTGTGGGGAGAGGGCAGGCTGTGCCCCTGCAGCCCATGGGGGACCATGGCAAGGCAGAGATGGACATGCAGCCCGTTGAGGACCCCATGCCAGGGGAAGTGCCTGCTCCCGAAGCAGGCTGTGACTCTGTGGGCACCCTGTGCTGGGTTGGTGCATTCCTGAGGGACTGCACCATGCAGGAAGGACTCACGTCAGAGGGGTTCGTCTGCCATGGGAGGGACCTCGTGCCAGAGCAGGGGAAGCGTGTGAGCAGCCCTCCCTGCCTGAGGAGGAAGGAGCAGCACAGACAATCTTTGGTGAACTGATTGCACCCCCCATTCCCTGCCCCTTTGTGCTGCTGAGGCAGGAGGATGGAGAGACATGGGGAGCAAGGACTGGGGGGAAGGGTATGTATTTATGTTTTGGGATCTGGCTTTTCGTGTCTCCTTATCCTACTCTGCTTCAATTGGTAACTGATTAAATTGAACATTTTTTCCCCAAGTTGAGTCTGCTTTGGCCTGTGACCATAATCGGTGAGTAACCCATCCCTGTCCTTGTCTCGATCCACCAGGTTTCCTTACATTTTCTCCTCATCCCACCAGGGAGGGAGGAGTGAGCGAGCAGCCATGTGGATCTTTGTTGCCTACCGGGCCCAAACCATGACACAGTTTGATTACTGTAAAAAAGAAATACATACTTGAGTCATTATCTAATTTACTCTATATGTTGTTTTCCCTCCTGCATTTGATTCAGTTCACTGAAAGAAGGTGAATGTACTACTGAATAACACCACAAGTTGCTTTGTTTACAATTAAAATTGTGTAATTTCTGAGCAGATTTCCCTCCTTCGCCAGAAGTATACATTAGGGCTATAACGATGCATGAAGATGAATCCCAGTTGTAAACGCACAAGCCTTCATAATACTTTAGGGAACAAATAATTAGCATTTTGGAAATGTGTGTGCATCTCACACAAGCAATCTGGTTCTCCTCCTCCTTCCTGTTTTGAAGTCAACAGCCTGTGTTACATCAGCCATCTGCAGTTCCGTAGACAGGTGCAGGGTCAGCATCACAACTCCAAGCCTGGAGTTCAGAGAGAGCTGAAAAAATTGCTAAGCAACTAAGAAGAATTTCCAGCCTCATTTAAAAAAAAACACTCCAACTTTCATTTCTAAAAATATGGATGTTTTTATTTGTTTTTCATACATTTATCTGGACATGGCTTATCCAGAGATAACAGCATATGGACTTGCTTGCAACTTTAAACTTCAGGAATAATGAGAAATATATAAGGCTAACCATAAAGTGTAGGGAAAAAAATCCTGTTAGTTTGTTGAGGACTTGATATGCCTTGGAGGTAACAAACTATTCTACAGTATTGATTGCCTTAGAAACATAATGCTACCTTCTAATAGCTGCAAACACTAAGCAAAATGTGGAGGTGGTGCAACAGGCCAAGTAAGGATGGAGCAAGACGTAAGGGCAGTGAAGTTTCTAAGCCTTACATGTTGTTGCATCTACTCAAATTTCATTTTTTTTTCTGCTATTGCTTCAGTGGGCTGAGCTGTTCCTACAAACTTCTCCCCTCTCTACATGTTCTCATCCATTTAATTCTGACCTATTAATTGGGTTTTAGGCAGAGTTAAAATCACACCATCCTCTACATAAATAATTACACACTTCACCAGTGCACCTTTGCAGAAACAAGTTTTGTTCCTTGACCTGTCATTACACAGGCATGTGGTTCAATGAAGTACACAAGTAGAGATTTTATATGCGTTTAAAAGCACTGTCATAAAGTCCATCTGTATCAGACAAATAATATCTTTCATCCAACATGCTCTTCTGAAATTGTAGCTATTGGGTGAAATTATGATAGTAAATGGGAAAAGTTTTTTTTCCTTTTTACGCATATGGCGTTTTCAAGATCAGTAAGGCTAACCAGACCTCACTGGTGAAATTTTCATCTGTAAAATATATTCTATTTGATATTATTTATGTATCTAACAATGAAACCTTTTGGTTTGGTATTTTTGCTTAGTGATCTCCAGAACAACTTTTCTTTGATCTTAATGCCACATCAATGTTTTTGTGAGACATTACATTATCAGGTTTTTTAGCACTATAACAATAACAGCTCTGATTATTTTAATTTTTTAATAGAAGTATCTCTAATATGGATGATGATATTAATCAAATTATTTGAATAAAGATCAACAACATTTAGAAAAGTATAAACTTCTTTAAAATACCCTAATCTAGATGAAATTAACTTCCTATTTTTTTTCTTAGACTAAAGCCAAAGAGTCTTTACTTAGAGAAGATCATTAAATTTGTATACATACATAATTAAATCATAGATGACATTTCAGGTTAGCAATAAGAAAGGCTAGCTAAGGCATGGATATCTTTTCAGTGAAAAAGCTTACTACATGATATTGTCAGTAATAAAAGAAATTATTTTTCTTAATTGGGTTCCAAATTTATCTTGACCTCCAAACGTGAACTGATTATGTAAGCTTGTAATTATCTGGCACTGGTTTTTATTTCCATAAAGAAACTCTGTATGATCCTTCTACTGCTGTTATATAAGTGTAAGCATGATATATGTCATCTTTTCAAATTTAAGGCATACAATTAGTATATTGCTATTATTTCTTCATTCTCTCCTGTGTGCTAATACATTTGCATTGTTTGTTTTCCATTTATATGCTTGTATTTCAGAAGACTATCTATCAGTTCTGTGAACATAGAACCTAGTCATACACAAATTTTAATCTGCTTCTCCTTCTACCTACAACCAGCATCACCTTCATATTCTGAATAAACTTCCTAATTAAAATATCTTTTTAAAAAGATAATATGAAGGCATTTTGAGAAGCTATACTGTTTAATAATCTACCTCTTATGTGCTAGCAATCATGTGTTTGATATTTAGGGAACCAAGGTAAATAAAAGACAGCTCTTTCTTCTTCCCTTCACTTGCATGTTTAGCTTATTTCTGACTTACTCCCTTTTTCTGTGCTCAGGTGGTTGGCAGAATGGGTGTTTGTACTCCACTGTTGAAAATGGTTTTTCCCTTTTAAGAGTTGTGTGGTATAAGCAGGTGTTGTGGCTGAGGCTGAGAAAAAGTCTCTGATGCTGAGCAGTGTTAAAAATCTCTAGTCCAATCTGTCTTTTGGCCTGCAGGGAAAAGGTACCTTCTTTACTCATTTCAGTGGGCAAACATGACGTGAAACTCTTTTGCAGAGTGGGCAGAATACAGGTATTGAGGCATGCTGGCACATGTTAGGACACGGCCTGGGGTTTAGCTAATTAAGCTCACCATGAGAAGCTGCTGGACATGGCATGAGAAATTGCTGGACACGGTAGATAACGGAGTGAGAAGCTGTCAAGTGTTACGGGTTGTGCTGTGAGAAATGGTCAGATTTCACAGATGGTTAAGGGAAAGTGAGGTGAGAGACAGCTAAATCTCACAAATAATTGAAGGATCAACTGGGGATCTTTTGAGAAGTGAAATCTTGCAAGGCCAACAGACCCTCAGTGACCATAACCTGTGAGATACCAAATTAGGGTACAGATGTAACAGAAGCTAGTACAGTGGGGAAAAAGTAATGAGGGGTTGGCTGTTTATCATCTGGGATGAAACAACGGTGGAGAAAGGGAAAGGTAAAGGTGGATGGGGAAAACAAGCATGGGAAGTGGAGAGGAGCTAGAACAAGAGCGGCCAATTGAGTTCAAGCAAGCTGCTGGCTGGTGTACTTCTCTGGTCAAGCCCTGCCTTTTTATTTAATTATATTCCTAACTAGTTTCTGTATGATGCACTCCATTCTGGGTACGAGTGTGTGAACTTCTAGTGACCTTCAAGAGGGACTAGTCAGTAAATGGTAGGAGAGATCTGAGTGTCAGCCACTAGAGAGAGAAACTGTGGGTCTGAGGAGCTCACAGGTCTGGGAGCCAGCTACTGATGGAACCATATTGTATGTGGGAGGATGTGGAGGTGAACCACTAGCAGACGTCAGGCTGGACTAGCACGTAGCAGGACACCAGCACTTGGAAAGACTCAAAGTCTCAAGAGCTGACCCAGTAAGGGGATGAGGGGCCCGGAATCTGGGCAAATATTAGATGGACTTGGAGTCTGTGATAGTATACAAGGAATCTATGTATGTGCATGTGCCTGTAAATCCAGAGTGAGGGTATGTATGTGGAACCACTAGTGAGCTTAGATTCCAGTCTGTGTGTATGTGTGTACCAGGAATTTGTACTCCACCTAACTGCTGGTTGGACCTGGGCACAGGAGCTTCAGCGTCCATGGGTTTGGGTAGCAGATACCCTGAGGTCTGAGAGGGACCAAAGCCATCTCTACAGGGCCAGGAAGGAGAATTCTCCTGAGTCTCAAAGTCTACCACATCTGGCTACCTTTTACAGTAACTAATGTTAGTTAGCAAGTTAATCAGGATGAACACTAAGTTCACCTGTAGTCTTTGATTCACTCTTAAAGATCCTTCAGCAAATGAGGATGTTATTTTTCATGAGACATGTGAAGCAAATTTGATGTCATTAGTTTTACCATCTTGTGTTAAGGCCTTTAAAACTATAGCAATTTAGCTAGGAACAAATAATAAAAAATATATCCATCTTTACTATTTAATATATACACACTTGAAAGCCACATCAGTACTGGAAAAGCAGTTTGGTTATGTAATTTAATATCTAATCGGGCCTATTTCTAAACCTCATTGTCATTTACTATTTTGCAGTTTCTTTCCACTGCAAGCCTGAAATTTAATGTATGAATTGTCTTAGGAGGCTGGAGAGTCCAAGAGCTGAGTGTAAGAAAACATTCATGCTTTTTTTTCTTATATGTAAGTATTTTGACAAATGTGTTTGAAGTAACATGACATATAATCGACAGGCATTTGCTGTTCCTTGAAGGGCAATTATTTTTTTTTATTTCACTAGAAAATTAATGAACACTAGTTTAGTTTGCCTGTTCTATGTAGACTAGTTTACAAGCACATAGATGAACTTACCTTCTTCTACCCTGCACCATTACCAGCTATATTAAGCAATTTGCAGATAAATCTTTAATAATTTCCTTTAATGCTTAGTGTAATAATATTAATCATGAGTGAACAAATTGAGTAATCATATGGCTGTAATATGCAATACCCATAGGAGCTTTGTTGTAATTTACTAATTACAACTGTGACACAATATTGCCGACTAAATCTAAAATTACAGTTTGCTACTTCAATAATGTTTAATTCCTAAGCTGCAGCAGCAATACCTGACCATGAACATGCCTCCTACTTCAACAGAGTCTGCAAGATTGATGGTGCAAGGTAAGAAAAAGGCAAATAGGTTGCAGAAGTGATGGAAACACTAATAACTTTGGTGTGGATAATTTCCTGAAGAATTAATGAAATAATTAACGTTTCCTGGTAGTTATTAATTTACCAGGAAAAAAAAATGCTCTAGTTCTTGCTTATCAGCTAATAGACAATAATTATAAAGCTGATTAAAAACGAAGCAGAATAAAGCAAATAAGCCATCATAATCTATGCTGCTCTGATTACCTGGATTCCTGAAAGTTTTACATCTACTTTTCATTTCTTATTCATCCGTAAAGATATGATCATAAATGTCAACACTATGAGTAAAGGTAACAAAATTGAGCAGCCAGTCCCGTAAAATGAGTACAATGGGATGTGTGCTTGTCTACAGTCACCAAAATCGCAGTTCTGTCACATAACCAAAGCAAAGTTGATTTTTTGGGGGTCATACTTTATAATTGTAGGGCTATGCTAACCCTTATCCTGCAACAGGGGTCCAGTGAGCCTTATATAACACATAACTTATTTATTATACCATCCCATGATCATAAAGAGCGTATTCTTTATACCTTTGTCACTGGAATGACTTTGATATGTTTCAGGGAGGATTTTAATAGAACAACAAGGCCACAGTCCTTCATGTGTAAATGCACTTAGGTAGGTTGAACATGGCAAGTTTTACTGAGCATCTGTTCTAAATATTTTTCTGCAGTCACTTGTTTGAACAAAGGTTCTGCAATCTGTGATGAATCACCTACATGTAATTTTAGTTGTGATGCTGAACAAAGATGATTCATAACATTTATTTTGTAGTGTTCTTTATTGACAGTCTTTAAATCCTCTGCCCTTTTTTAAACTTGTATGTCATGCCTTCGCAGGAGTACATAAAGTAATTTGTTTTTCTTCAGAGCAAGCATAGCTCATGAACATTTTTATTGAGCTTTATTCATCACCTGCTTGTTCCCACCTAATCCATAAACTCACCTGACATTTTTTTCAACCAAGTTTTGGTTGGAATATCTCTCAATTGCTAGAGCATGTTTTGGAAAGCTTTGCGTTCGAAAATTTTCTGTGCTATTCTGAGTTTTCAGTTAGTAACAGTTTCATCTAGTCTTTCCTATGGAATGGACACTATGCTTCTTTATCCAAGAAGGAAAACATTTTTTTTGAGTTTCTTTCATTTTGTTTTTTAATCAGATGCTATTTACTATAAAAGGTATAAATTTTATTTTAAAAAATCCATTAAAATACACTAGAAATAAAAGACCTTATTAAGCAGACTTTCAGAATGAATATTTTGCCTAATTACATGATACTCTAGTTTATTCCAAATCCTAACGGAAACCCTTTTTTTTGTTTCATGTTTGCGTTCACTCTGCTTTTCTTCAGTCAGTGTTTTATACCAGAAATTTTTACTGCAAAAGAATATCTTCTCTTTTCTACATATTTTGTTAATGAAAATACACATTTAAAATCATGGTTTCAACTCTAAAGTAATTAATATAACAGTATTTCAAAGAAATGCACTGGGAAAAATGATTAAATGTGTAATCTTTTAAGAGAGAAACTTGGATGCAGAAAGCATATTTTAGAGCTAAATTTCATCTGAATACCTCACTTCATTATGTGTCACTATATGATTGTGGTATCTTCAGCATGTTTTGGGTCACTGAGTGGGAAGACATATTTGGGCAAGACACATCTATTCACTGTGTTACCTTGCAGTATTAGCTTTGCCACTGAGATTAGCAGCACCACTGTCAATTAGTATGTTAATATCTGACCACTGTGTCCCTGATGGCTTTGATTTAGTTTTAAATTAAGATTAAGATTCAACATACAATATACAGATTTGGCTAACCATGAGGGGTCAATATAAACTGACCCCTTTCCGCCATTTACAGTGATGCTTAGGCCCCTTGAAAATACTGTTTTTTGGTTTGTTTCTTTCTTGTGGTAACAATTAACTTTTTTGTTCTTCCAGAAGGAGCCTTTGTAGCTGCTGACATTTCATTTTCATAAAAATAATCTTTTGAATCTTGTGAATTTATGAAACAAAGACTAGTGATGAATAGACATTATTGCAACACTGAAGCAGGAGTTTTGTGCGGGCTGCCTGCTGTGTGTGCCATTGTGCTTTTACGTTCAGCCTAGCAGAGTTTGGAGGGGTCAAACAAACAGCCAAATAAAACTACAGGCTTAAGGGCAGAAAATTCGGTAGCAGTCAAAAACATTGAATTTAACACGTAAAGGATGCGGTATGCTGACAGCAATCTGCCAGATGCAGTCCTACCTGGAGGCTTGGTAAGTGCTATCAGTAATCCTGAGTGGAGTTAGAGATTGGAAATTTGACTATGAACAGGAACAGTAAATTCACTCAGGACACCAATAGGGTTTGATGGCACTTCCTTAACCCTAAAAGTCTTCTGGGCCCCTAGAGCTGTGTAAGGGACTCAGCTGCTCATCCTCAGCAGACAGAACAGACAGCCCTTGCAAACCGAAGAGCTACCTTGGACTCTGAGGGTTAATCTCATTACAAAATCCCCTCTTGCAAGCTGGCTACATGTTGTTTAATCTACAGAAGAGACAGGAGCCGACAGTCTTTCAGAAAGCCAAATTAAAAACCCTGCTTTCTATTACCAAATTATTCTTTGGGGTTTGTGCATGATTTTCCTAAGGCTAAAGAATATTTCTCTGTATTCCTTTGAAAGTGATTACCAGTATATTACAGAAGTAATCTATTTAGAGGTAAATTTAATAATTTTCCAATTACTGGTTTAGAGATTGAAGGCAAAACAAAAAAGGGAAAGGAAGAAGAAAGATTTAATATTTACATTTTTTTTAACTGGAATAACAAAATCACATGCCCAATACTTAATAAAATAAAATTGAAAGAATGAATAAATTTTTCAAAATATATTGACTAGTAAGAAGAAATTCTGATTAAATTTGTATTTAACAAGTTTATTTTATCAATAAAAATATTATTATAATTATAATTATCATAATCAGAATCATTCTCCCAGGGGAAAATACATTACACCATGTCTGGGCCCTGAGGGCACCACCAGCCCTGCCTGACCCTGCCCAGCCCCACTGATTCTCCCCCCACCCTGTGCATGGCCAGGACCCAATCTCAGCCCCCCGGGGCCCCACACATGGGCCCATACCACAGCCCACAGGGAGGTGCCTGATGCCCGGGTCTGGGGCTGCCCTGGTACCCCCTGGCTGTCCTGCTCCTGGCTGGGGAGTGGGATGAGCCCTGGCTGCCAGATTCTACCCTGAGGCCCCCTACATGGGAGGCTTCCAATTATCCTGGCCTCAGGGAGCCACTGTGTTCATAGCACACTAACACGTTATTTGTGTGCCAAGACAACTAGGAAGATACAGCACAGGATCTTTGAGGGATCCATACTTTCAGTCACTGCTTGTATTTTAAGTGTGATACTTGGTAGCAGAAAAGAAACACATTGTCCAAAGATTTTCTGACAACCAGACTAAAAAGTATGAGCAAACAATAATTAGGAAAAGTTTTGCTACCTCAACTATTACTGCAGAGAAGCTATCCTTTATTTTCTTCCCTCTTGACCACGTATGCAGCCCCACTGCTGCTGACCAGTTGTCTCCATCCTGTGTACGGCCGTGAGACAGCAACAGCCCAAGTCCTCACCAGGAGGGATTCTGACAGTGTTGCTTCTTACTTTACATTCACCTGGGGAGGTTTTGTTTCATTTCCTGTAAAAGTTTACTCACTTACTCCATCATTGATCCATGATGTAATACTACAACTCAAGTATCACTATAGTCTGCAAAAGGCTTGCTTTAAGTAGGATATTTCCTTTTCTAGCAGTCATTAGCTGAAGTTAAGTGTTAAATTATATAAGATTTAGTTATTTATTATTAAGTATAGTCAGACTTTTCATATTACCATATGTACTTAGGCCATATATTCTTGTGTCTAAACAGAGATGTATTAGTTGGCTAATACCATCAGTGTATCAGTGTTTTGACCAAAGTCAAATTGGAATTAAAAGAGTTCTCTAAGGTAGTTATGCCCAGCCTATATCACTCCCTTGCACTCTTCTTTAATGTAGGCCTAACATAAAGTCCAAAGTCACCTGTGAGTGGCAACGAGATTGAGGTCTTTCTGTTTATTTCAGAAAATTGGTAAATTTGAATCATTGCTCAAAGCCTGGTGAAGTTCATGAGACCTCTCACAAATTGAGTTACTGCTGCATAAGCATCTAACTGCTGAAGCCACAGCACTTCATTTTCTGACTGATGGAAAACAGCAGGTGAATACTGCATCCATTTATTTGGTCTTACATACAAGAGCTACAAAGGTCCCTTGAGTATTTTGGTCTTTGTATATAGGAGTTACAGAGGTCCCCAGAGTACTATTCTCTCTTAAGTGGAGCTTGCTTTCCTTGGGCAAGGGGAAAAAATAAGTGAAAGCAAGAAGCTATTTTTTTTTTGCAGGGAATTAGAGAATTGACCTTTAAGACTTGGCTCTTTTGCTCCCTAGTCAGTGGATTTCAGCCGGTACGTTCATGAGAGGCAGTCAGAATTCGGAGCTGGATGGCAGAATTTAATATCTGCCCCTCAGCGAGGAACAATAAATACATATCTCTGGGTTTCTTCATAGTCTCTCTGAGAACAGAAAATCTTAGCCATTACTCTTTGTTCTCAGCTGTTCTTAAAGTTACTAAGAAACCATAATACTTTACTTACATTTAAAATCTGCTAAATCTCTTGATAACAGTAGTGTAACTGCGATGGCCCAAGTTTTGTAGGAAGATAGATGTTATTTCAGGTACTAGACCAAATGCAATTGGAAAAAGGAAACAAGACTTCAGGCACACACTCCCTTTTCCTCAGTATGTTCTTAATTTGAAGATTGCAAGTTCTTTTTCAGCATTAATATGGGTATACAAGGCTTTTTTTCCCAGATGTATCAGAAAAATAAAATATGTAATCTCTTCCAGCTGATCTGAAGCTCTTGATTACAGTATGACAGGGGATAATACTCTTCCCTTTATGACAGTATAAATATGGTAGAATAGTCCCATATTTAATGCAACAAAAGAAATAATTTGGGCACTTCAAAATTGGGAGTTTCATCCTTGATGCAAAAATAGCCACAAGAAACTGTGGGACTTCTTGTCAATTTGCAAATATAAAAATAGCAAATAAAAATAAATATATGTTATAGAAATGGTAGGGAAGTCTCTTGGTGACAGGTAGGAAAGGGTTATCTAAATCCGTTTTCAGGCATTAATTCCATCTATAATTTTGCAGTCAAAAATATAAAAAGTGTGAGTGAGTGGCTCTCTGGGTGGGTGTTTGGCTGTTAGTGAAGGTTAACTCACTGCAGATATCAAACATACTTTCCTGTTTTAAAGATATGAGTGATTGTACATGTTTAATTTCATTAATTATATGCTGCTTTTATGGAAACACTTCACTGTTACATGGTGTCCTGGTTTGTCCTTGGTGTTGGCGACTAAAATGTCAGAAACAACCTGTGTGCAACATTTTGCAGAATAGGTAACACCACACTATTTTTTCAATAATTGTAGCATTTACTGTATGAAATGTGTGTGAAGCTAGAAACACAGATATGTAGAATTTGTTTTATATATACACAGTGTGTTTAAGTCACTCCTCCCCATACAAAATCATTTAGATCTGTAAGACTGTTAGTGAAAGTTTTGGTGAAATATTAGTGAAAGCAGATAGGAAAATAAAGAGTATTTGTGCAGGATCTTCCAATGAAAGTGTTCAATAATGAGAAGGACAAAGACCTGAACTATCAGGCAGAGAATTCCATTTGATCTCAGTTCTTGGCGTATACCATAAAAAGGGAAACAGTCCTTTAGGAAATAAGAACGCAAACATTGTTGTAGAAAGTTAATACTGAGTTATATGTGCCCAAATCAATAACAGTTTTGGGATTAAAGCAGGAAGATCTCCTCATAAAAAGCCTACAAATTCAACATTAATAATCTGCACCAATAAGAATGGTTTCCTACTAAATACTTTTACTTTCTCCTGCAATGCAGTATCTTAGAGTGGTCTTCCCCTAAAAAAAAGAAAAAAAGGATCTGATTACCTAAAAATATTGTTGCCCATATGCAGAAGATAATCGAAGAAAATAAGGTGAATAAAATGTATCATTGTCAGAATGTGCTGCTCACTGCACAACAGCAGCACTGTTAACGTGGGGAGCTGTTTCATGGCTGTGCAAAACTCTTTTCAGAGCCTCAGTTTAAAGTGCGATGAAACAAATTTGCATTTTTCTGTTCTGACAGCCACAAACTACAGCTTTGTTGAACATGTCAGCTTAAGACGTGTGTGCAGAACTATTTAATTATATTATTTGACATCATATATTTCTACAAAGGCTTCACAACAACCATCAGTATCCATAACCTACCCACACATCTGATGCACTGTAACATCATTCTCATCAGCAGTACTATTCCTGTTCCTTTTTTCCACTCTGAAGGACAGATGAATTTCTAAGTGCAACTTTAAAGGCTTCTGAACGTATTTGTTATGTGCACAGAGTTTTTTAAACTTGTGTTTTGCCTGTTGGGTGTTCCCATAGACAGTGAGGAAGAAAAAGTCTCCTGCCTTGTATCCTGCTAAAAGAGAGAAACAGTTTTTTCAAATGTATCACAGATTAATTTCTTCCTAAGCATCCAAAAGAATTCCTCTGCTCTGTGGGCAAAATGCAACTCTTCCAGTAAAAGGATTCTATTTTTTCAGGTCAAATGTAGAGATGAGATTCTGGCTCCTCTCAAAAAAAGTGCACATAGAAAAGAGAAGGGTCTCAGAACTCTCTCCTTGACTAAGAGGAACAGTAGCATAGTGAGAATTTGACCCCTAAATTTGAATGGACAAAATAAGAAATCTGAGTTCTCTTTTGTAACAAAGAATTTCAAAAGAGTCTTCTCTTGAGTGAAAGCCTTAAAGAAAAAAATCCTGCAATATGTTGGTATTTCCAGAAATGATCTGATAATGGGAGATTCCCAGAATGTTCCTCCTAGAAATTTTAAAAAATATTTCAGTTTGATGGACTCAGGAAAAAAATGAAAGCTCTTAGTGTCTTAGCAGAGAGCTTGTCTACCTTTGGTTATCAAGCTCTGATCCCACAAAAAGAGGAGTCGCAGGAATTTATAAAAGAACCTAGTAAATGGAGTGTCTTATAAAGCTCCAAAAGATTTGCAGCAAAGGCTTAAGTATTGGATAACAATTTGTCTCATAACTGCCTTTACCCATCTCCAAATCTGTGGTGAAAAGGTTGCTATTAAAACGCTGCTCTCAGGGCAGGAGAATTTTATTGGACATATATATGAAAATATAAATGTATTAATTCCTGCTGGCAATATTCTGTGTCATCTTCTTAAACACTTTTCAATATCTCAGTAAGTGAGGCAGACATTGCTAGTTTCAATACGACTTAAATATTTTCTTCCTTTTTGTAACAATGGGTTGTTCATTAATAGCTTTCTTAACTCATAGATCATAATGGTATCCTAAGCTGAATGCTGCAGCTAAATTATTAACTAATATTAACTAATAATACTACTCTTGATATGAAAAGTGGATATAAACTAAGCTGACAATCATAAAATTGAACTTAATGATTGATATAGAGTCATAAATAAATATATACTTATTCTTAACAAATGCTGATTTACACAGTATTATAAAACTGATAAGAACAATGCCTTTGGTATTTCTTTCAGCTTCGACAGGCACATATACATTTTTCATTAAAATTAGATACATGTTATTACTTATAAAACCCTTATTCATTATGCTAATGAATTAACTTCCCAGATCAATTAATTTGTGTTAATCTAGTGGTCGTGTGTACAACAGATCTGAATTTCCCAATGTGGATATTAGAATTTCTTTTTAGAAAAATAATTATTTTTGTGGTTTAAAAATGTTAATTGTAACATCTTTTCTTGTTTTCACGTGAGAGCAACACATGACAGGTTTTGTTCATTTTCATGTCTTTAAATGCTCTTGAGATAAAATAACTTGTAATTAAAAATGTAGCTTGTCTAAGCTGGAAACTAAGAACTTTTATTCTTAGGAACTCTTGCTGCTTGCACTATTGCAGAACTGGTTACATTCAGGCTACCCTATTGTACTCTTTATGATCACTTTACTGACAATAACTCCACATTTTTAGCTGTAGCTGAAATCAGAAGGCTGCATGTTTTTTTTTTTAAAGTGTATTTCATCACATTTAAATAGCTCCATGATTTGCAGTCTAACTGATGTTTCTTGCGTGGAATCTGAAGTGCTGAGTTATGGAGCTCATCATAGCTTTCCTGCCTGAAAAACTCACTGCCTCTCATGGTGGCTAACAGGATTTCTCTAATTAGAACCTCCATTTTGATAGAAAGAGGTATTTCCAACCATTATGCCCTCCTGGGTAAGTTTCCAGCTTTCAAGCTCTTCTCACTTTTGTTTATATCAGATTGATGTTAAAATTTTCTATGGGAATCTTTCTATACACTAACATTCAGCTGAAAACTTAATTTTCTATTGAACAGCAATTTAATGTAGTAAACATTCTGACTATGCCCACCTGTAGAAACCAGTTTAATGGTGAAAACATTTTGTCTGTACCCACCTGTAGAAAACTGTTTTTGGCTTGCTAGTGTTGAGGGAAGTAGAGTTTGTAAGTGGTAATAACTTTTATATTCTTTCACATGTTTTTGAGGATGACTGAAAAATTCCAGAAACATATTACTAGAAATATCCTGAAAACTAAAATTACTAAAAAGGTAGAAAATAATGTGAACATCCTTGTGAACCTGTCTAGCAGAAATCTTACATCAGGAAAGTCGTACTGCCAGACATACGAGATGTTCTTTAACTTTTATTTGAAATGAAAAGAAGGTCAGAACAAATTACCCAAGTTTCAGTCAAATGCTGCCCAGGAAGAGTAAAAACAAGGGAGCTTCTGACTCCCCATGAGCCATACAATGTACATCGTTGTACTTTGAGAAATTCCAGTTTGTGTTCTCACTTCACTTTGAGAATGAGAAGACTCATGTTCTGCTTGGTTTTGTTCTATGTCTCTACTATCAGGAGGCACATCAACTATTAGGTAAAAATTTGTCTAAAACTCTTACTTGTCATTAAACTGAAATTAAAATCTTTCAGAGTAGATATAAATATATCTTAAGAAGGGCCACAGCTTTAAATAAATAGTATCATTGTTTTTAGTGATACATTCTGTATGCTCAGATCTGTGTGTAGTGAGATCTACGTAAGGAGAGTGATAAGGACTTTGTAATTAGTTTCATTGCTAGGTGCAGCTAAACATATTACTTGATTAAAACAATACTGGTTGAATCAGCAGATATTTGTCCTTTCAACATCTTTTTAGTCTGGATCCAAAATGTGTTCACAAGCTGTCAAGGGAAAACTGTGCATCATACAAAAGTACTGTGTAGAGTAAAACACAGATCATCGGGAACATGAAATTCTTTTCGTAAGAGTTTTGCGTAACTCATGCATTACTTAGCTTACTTATAGAGCTGCCACTCGCATTGATGAGACTAACAATATTGCATTTAATCACCTCAATGTGGTCCTGAAAAGGAAGAAGTGTTATAATGGCTCTGTGAACTTTTCAGTTATACCTCTATCTCTTTATTCAGATGCACTGTTGCTCTGGTTTGGGCTGGCTTGTCATACAAAAGTGAATTCAAGAGCACTGGAAATGGATGACAGATTGAAATTAAATAGAGGGCAATAACCTCTAAAATAGTAAACACACTTCTCTTAATCTCTGAGAATGAAGATGAATGAATATAATGTTGCAAGTTCTCTCTTCTCACAGTAATTCTAAATGTTCAATTACATTTGAAGATGGAAAAAAAATTCATCACAGATACTTCAAGCTAAAAAGCTTGGCTGGCCCTTGCACTCATTTACAGCGGACTTTATTAAGAGCCAGGAATAAATTCAGCTTTATAAATTACATTCTATAACACCTATGCCTGTCATGCAGGATGCAAGTTTATGCATTAGTTTTTCAAAGCAAACTGGAGCAACTGTGGCATGTAATTGCTCATGTAGATCTCTCCATATTAAATTGCAGAAAAAAACTTTGTATCTTCAGGTCTCAGAGGTTATGAAATTTTAGTGTCTATGAAAATATTTCGCATATTTTCCTTTGCAAGTGGAAAGAACTGGAACATAATTTTAATATCTGCATAGTTTGTGACAGTTTAATGGAGGAAAAAATGAGGCAACTGTTGCCACATCCATGATTACACCACATGTATTTTGACTAATCATCTCTTTTTTGTTAACCATTATTAGCAATAACTGACATTTTCTCTAAACCTCGACATGCTGTGCTTAATATTTTTACACAACAGCAATAATATACATGCTAAATGCCTGCAATTTTTAAAACAGGAATGATGTCATGGTAAGGGCAAAAGAATCACATAGTTATCAAGAATAACAGCATCTTCTGTCACCTTGTGCATACATAGCTAAGAAGAAGACATAAGCAAAGGAACACAAGGATTGCTGGGACTGAGTTCTCTATTATACTTTTAATCCTTTGAGAGAAATAGCAGGTGCTCTCTCCAGCGCCCGCCAGATGCCAGGAAGAGGAATTAATGAGACGTGAAACAACTTAAACTTCGTGTATTTAGCCATGCCCAGCAGAGCAAGATTCACAAGTCTTGCCCTAGACAAACCAAACAGTCAAATGACACATGAAACCGTATCTTCTCCATGAATGAACTAAATTAAGAGACTCCCTCCCTGCTTGTTCTTCTGACACTTCAGTGCAAGTTGGCTAACCAAACTCAGGTTTTGGTAATTCACGAAACCAAGAATTGTAGGCAACAATGGGAAAATACAACCAACAAGAAACTTTTCGGTCAGAGCAAGATGCAAAATAAGAGACCTTAGAATTATTATGTAATTGAACTTTTGACAGTACCTGTTAAGACTGGATGTGTTCATTTCTTTTCCTACTTCAAATAAGAAAACATAAAAATGCAATGTAACTGTATTGGTATAAAGTTCATGTCATTAAAAATGAAATTACATTGTTATCAAGCAAAGGGATATCTAACAGTCTATTGACAGAACACCTAAAAGAAAAAGAAATTAAAGTGATCAGTTCATACTGCTAAATAATTAAAACCATTAAAAGAACATTTCAATTTAGTGTCTATTTTCCTCTATCTGCCCCAAAAGAACAATGTATAAAACTGTAAGATACTTGAATGTTCTTGGGAAATAAAACATATTTTAGTTCAAGAAGTACAAGCTTTAAGTTAACTTGTATTTCAATATTTCCTCAGGATATAGTGCTATTAATCTTTTTCTCAGTGCAAAATTCATTGAAGAAATCATCACTGGCATGTAATTCCTATTCCATTATTATCTTTTATTACATACCCTACTCTGTTGATGTAAGTGTTGAAGTAAGCTACCTTGTAAATCAAAACAACGAAGTGATCCTGATTAAAAATAATTTACAAATATTTTATTTCTATAAAAATTATCAATCAAAAAGATTTGTTTTTATGAATCCATTGATTATTTTTACTAGTTAGTAAAATTTCCTGAATTTGCTTACTATAACAAACTATTCTTGAATTATTCTCAGTATTCGTACCTCTGAGCATACGATACCTTTTTATTTTGTGTGTGGCATAGGTCACTTAAATCAAGTCAATGGTTTCTAAATCTTATCTAGATGATTAAAATTGGAAGCAGGACATTTCTCAAATAAATATAGAGTATTGAGTATTCTTCAAATACAAGTCTGGGCTAGCATATCCGACATCTGTCTTGATCTGTAGCTTATCACATGAATGTCTGCATAAAAATGAATGAGATGTGAACATAAAGCTTAAATTCTCAGAATTCTCTAGCCTAACATAATTTTAATTTAGTGTGAAATGTAATTATAGAGTTTGACTAGGTCACTATTAAAAAAATGAGTACACCTCAAAATTGATTCCAAGGGAAAGAGACAATGTAAAAGCACACATATATTGCCGTGCTTTTTCCACTTGCTGAAATAAAGTGAATTTTCTTGGAAACAGTTTTCATTGAAAACCACACACTTTATTTTTCTCATCATTTTTCCTAGAATTTCCCACCTCCTTTTAGGATTAAAATGTCTTCGGTTATTATTTGAATGAATTATATAGAATCTTTTTTACTTTTAATTATTCAATAAAATATAAACCACTTCTCATTTCAAAGAGTAGGAAGACTTCCATTGGCACAAGTCAGTTTTGAAAAAGGTTTTTGGTTGGTTTTTTTTTTTTAAGTACTTCTTCATGATGCCTTAAATTTATAGTTTCTTTTATGGCTCTATTAATTCAGATACTATTTATAACGAGACACAGTTCTAGTTGCTTTCCATTAAATCAATAAATCAAAAGTTATTAAAATCTTCTTAGACTTCATTACTAGAAAACATGTGTGTTCAAGAAAGAAACTCAATGTGTGTTTGACATTACACATATCCTTAAATACCACTAAAGTCAATGGGGTTGAATGACACACTTTAAAATCATTAAATGTCTAAGTTATTTTGTGCATAAGGAATGTCAATTAGGAGCTTAGTTAATTACAGAAACATACTGACATGCAGTAGAACTATCCATGTTTATGATTCATCAGACTAAATCATCATTTTCTTTGATATTTTATTTTAAAAATGTTTATCATTAACATTCAGATCCAGACTGATGAAAAATATCTAATCTTTTTACAGCAATTAATTTTTTTCATATAAATAGAATTTTATTAAGCAGTTAGTATCTGATTTGTCATGTATCACTTGGACTCTCTGGGCCATCATTTTCTTGATTTATTACACTGCTGCATTTGTTCCCATGTTGCCACATGTTGAAAATTCTTCACTTAGGAAGTAGGTATTTACTTCCAAAGAAAGACTCCATGTCGATTTCTGCCTGCACACAAGCTAGTACTGGGCTTATTACAGTAGATCTACACAGTTATAGAAGCTCTGCCTTAAGATTCATCTTGTGGAAGTCTGAAAACATTAAACATTTTTTTAATCAAACAAGAATCCTGAGACCGTTTATTTTCAGCAACAAGTGGAATCTTACAAAGGCAGTCATCTTTCATTGGGGTAAATTTTCTAGCTACTTTATTTAGCGCTGAATCAGGTCTCAGAATACCCTGCACACACACCAAGCATCCTGTGAAAGCATTCTTTGAGGCAGGCTCATATGCTTTCAGCTTTGTTCTACACTTGAACAACTTTATTTGCTAGTGCTGCCTGAAAGAACTTGAAGAGTTTTTTCCTGCATGTTATTATGGGAGCTCAAATTTCATTATTCTCACAGCCAAATATAAGGTGAATTCTGAATAGAATAAAAACTAGTCGTTTTAATTTGTTTATATCAAAACCTGCATTTTATTAATTCAATAACATCATCTTAGATAACAGTGCTCCAGAATGGAAAGAATAAACATTTTGTGCTCCTACATTCGATACGTATGCTGTGATATTTACTGAGTCATTCAAAGTGTGTTCCTACTGGTTCAGAAAGGGCTATTTTTGTCAGACTTTTCAGTTTATTAACTGTCAACATTTTCCTTTTTCAGTCTTAGCTTAGTAAGTAAAAAATATTCCACTACTTCTTTTCATTAAAATTTAAATTTAGCATATTGCTTACCTGCCAGAAATAGCAAAAAACTGCAATGGTTCATAAAAAATGTTTCATTTCTAAAACTACAAAGTATTTTTTCTGTTGTTTTTGCTAATATTTAAATTTTAATTCTTTCCTGGCCTCAAAAAATATCACTGAAGTATGATGATATTTTAGTCTGAATCTTTAACCATGGATACATAAAAAACGTGCTAAACTACTGACTGACTAGTTATCCTGCATCAGAAAATGCTCAGCCAGTAAGAAGCTCAGTTCTAGATTCTTGTTTTATTCTCTAACACCAGAATACGCTAAGGCCTTGTTAAATAGAAAATATATAAATAATAAAAAAAGGTAATAAAATATATAAATGTAATATATAAATAAAATAATTATATAAATTAATATATAATATATAAATAAAATATAAAAACATAATATAAATAATAAAAAATTAAAACTATTAACCAAATTGTTGCAGACAACGCTCCAACCCATTTTCTTTCACACAGATGGTTTTTTAGAATTCTTGTATGTCAAAGATATTTTATATTTCTATTAGAAAAACACCAAAGCAGTAGAGAGGTTTTCCTGCTTTGAACCACTGAAAGTATTTCACTCATAGTCTTAAATTTTCTGTACATAGTTCCCAAGTAAGTCACATTGGAAAGGAACTCAGGAGATTCTTAGTCCAATCTCTTGATGAAAGAAAGTGAGCTGAGAGATTTGATCAGCTTGCTCAAGTAGGGCCTTGAAAACTGCTAAAGACAGAGACAGAATAACCTCTCTGGGTAGCTTGTACCAATGCTTAGTTATCCTTAGTGGTGATTTGGTTTTGGGGTTTTGTTTTCATTTTTTAAAAATTAAAATACTTAGGTTTCATAACCAAATTAAAAACTATGAAACAATGAGGTATATCTGCAAATTGTGGTGATTGGGGTAATTCTGTTGCACCAATCTTATGACTTGATACATCATTTCATACTTGTTAGCATGATATGATTTATATAACCTGACTGACTTCATATATTACAGTTTCTCAGCAGGAGCTCAGCCATGTGAGACACGCAGAATTAAGGATTTCTTCTTTTGTGTGTTGAGAAAATTCTCCTTATCCTTGGAAGTAGTCAGATAAGATATTAGTAAAGCAATTTTTTCAGTAGGTGAATGTAAATTAAAGCATATAAGTGTTACGTGCAGCTTGGCGGGTGACTTACTATTAGCAGGGAAGCCAAAAGCAAGTTTTATATCTCATGGTTTCAGTAATTACACCCTACACTGATATTTGACTGTGACTAAAATTTTATTATCATGTTACCATTAAGTGCATAACTCCATCTCTAAATCTCCTTCACACTTCTGCTTTTTCACTTTTCCTGCAGTATTTCATCAAAGAATATGAAAAATGTGGCCATAAGAATCCATCCTGAAGAGATGTCTCTCTGGTACTAGCCCTTTGCCATATAAAGCATCTCAAATACAAGCCTTTGAAGACCCTGGTGTTTGGTAATGGTTTTCTACAGGAAAAACATGTATAACTTTATATATATGGATAATAAACTTTACTGTCAACAGCCAACACTTTAAAAAGTTTCCAAAAGTAAGGGAACTGATGTTGGCCTAACACCTTCACAACTGATGCTTTGGATGGCATTTGATGTTTCCGCTCACAAAATATTTGCCCAGTTATTCCCATGCCAGTCTCTTCAGTCCTTTGCTAGAATGTGATATAGCTACTATTTAGGAAAGTTTAGATGCACTTAGCGCACAGTAAACAGAGCTCTCATGCATTAAGTAAAGTATATTTTGCAGATGCTATAGTAAGACTAAATATTCATGTGTATTCATAGCAATGTATGAAAGCAATCTGTATTTTTTAATAAATTTTGTTACCTCAGCCTCTCCTAATTCTATTTGCCAACCTGCCTCTCATAGCTAAATTTGTAATAATTTGTAGTAATAGGTCTTACTCAGCTGACTAACAGAGACTGTAAGTGATATAGGAAATAAATTTTGTTTACTGTATCTTCCGACCTAGACCACAGACAAAAAAAAAAAAAAGCACATGCTTTCCAAATACCTTTCAAATGTAAGTGAACCAAAGGTGTCAAAGATTCCACCAGAAGTCTACTTTCAAAATCATCATGGTCTGCATAGCTTAGTGAAAATGTGAATTAGTCAAAAAGTATGTGACACTCTTTTGTTTGGTTTGCAAATGTCAGCTCTTGACATGTATGAGATGACCATGTTAAGAGACATTAAAGCTATACAATTTGTGTTTTTGAATTATCCTTTGGCATATGAAATGACA
The DNA here is from genome assembly GCA_013398225.1 of Steatornis caripensis. NCBI lineage: Eukaryota > Metazoa > Chordata > Aves > Caprimulgiformes > Steatornithidae > Steatornis > Steatornis caripensis. The sequence continues at coordinate 123,137 of VZSC01002184.1, read as the reverse complement.
GTTCATTATTGTAATTTGGAGATAGCTACAGCAGAATGCTGTAGAGACATACACTGAATAAAACCAGCTGTGCAAACATATGCAAACATATACTGCTGGTTTTGTAGTCTTCTGTCTATGGGTGATTTTCTACAGCTGTCTGTGATGTCAGAGTCTGAGATATTTATACTTAAAATCATATTTTTTTTTAATAGTTTAAAAACGGACATACAAAAGTAATAGAAAGAAAATCTTAAAACAGTTTGTTATTTTAGTGGCTTGACTCTGAATTTTTTTCAGTTGCTTCTGTCCTTACCAAGACTTAATTAGTCGTGCTGAAATTTTCTTGATTATTTTTGCAGGAGGAAAAATAAATAGAGCAACAGAGAAAATTTTCAATCTTTTGTAGGAACAGCTTTAAGGAGAAATATGCTGGTTTGATACTTGAAAAAAAAAATCTAAGTATTTTTCTTGCAAAGGGAATTAAAACTTACTCAAGGAAGTTTCAAGGAGGTGCACAAATAATACCCTGCCTAGCAAATTCCAGGCCCATCCCAGGTGCTCTCAGCCCATATAAGGGCCATCTATACATGTCCAGAGTAGCACAGGAGCACAATGGCAGGCCGGAGGTGTGCTGGTTTTGTCTGGCGTAGAATTAATCTTCCTCATAGTAGCTGGTGTGGGGGTGTGTTTTGGATTTCTGCTGAAAATAGTGTTGATAACGTACAGATGTTTTTGTTATTGCTGAGCAGTGCTTACACAGTGTCAAGGCCTTTTCTGCTTGTCACACCGCCCGGTCAGATGGGAGGCTGTGGGTGCGCAAAATGTTGGGAGGGGACACAGCCGGGACAGCTGACCCCAACTGACCAAAGGGATATTCTGACCATATGACCCCATGCTCAGCATATAAAGCTGGGTGAAGAAGGAAGAGGGTAATGTTCAGAGTGATGGTGTCTGTCTTCCCAAGTAACAGCTACACGTGATGGAGCCCTGCTGTCCTGGAGATGGCTGAACACCTGCCTGCCCATGGGAAGTGGTGAATGAATGCTTTGTTTTGCTTTGCTTGCATGTGCGGCTATTGCTTTACCTATTAAACTGTCTTTATCTCAACCCTCGAGTTTTCTCACTTTTACTCTTGCTATTCCCTCCCCCATCCCACTGTTAGGGGGGTGAGCAAGTGGCTCTGTGGGGCTTAGTTGCTGGCGGGGGTTAAACCATGGCAGGAGGGGGAAGTGAGTTAGAGACTCATAGGAAGGGACACCCTGCCAGAGTGCCTCCCAGGGCTGCCCCAGCAGAGCCTCAGCCCCAGTGCCCAGCCACGAAACCTGTCAAGATGAGTCAACTCTGGATCACCTTTCAGACTGAGGAGGGTTGCTGCTCACGAGTATGGAGAAACTATGGGATGAAGGGTATGGACATTTTGGGTTTGTACAAGAGTTATTATGGGATGTTTAAGGAAGGAACCGAAGGTGGGGAAAGGGAGGTATCTAGGTGATTTGGGAAGGAACAAGCATGGGAAAACAGAGGGAAAAGGGGGTAAAAAGGGCCAGTTGCCCTGAGGCAGATCATTACACTTGTCTGGACCTGATCATTCCAGTCTGTCTTGTCTTATGAAACTCTGTGTTCAAGTCTTCTCCCAGGCATGGGGCTTTCCCTTTTTGTGCTTTTGTGTCTATGAAGGTCTGAGTGATAGCAACTGGCATCAGACAATGGGTCAGAGGGTTGATGTTTCTGTGGTGACAGCAAGTGGAGTGAGTGAGGGTCTAGTGTCAGCTGTGATGGTGGGCCAGAGGGCAGGTGTGCCTGGGTGCCAGGGGCTGGAGAGACCATAATGAAGGACACCAACTGCCAGCCACCAGAGTCAGAGGTCCATGTGCCCATGGTGCAGCATCTCGAGCGAGTGTGGTTGTGCAAGTGAGCGTGTGAGTGCTAGATCAAGCCGGACTTGGCAGTGAGTCAGTGAATTGGCCTGGAAGGTAGGTTTGTCTCTAAGGGAAAGGTCAGGAGAAAATTGGCTATTGGAGACCGAGGGACTCCTTAACAGCTGCTGGGGAGACCACAGATCCTGAGAGTCCAGAGGGGAAAGACTTGCTTGTGTGTGCATCTGTGCAAGAGAGTCTGCACCAGTGGCTGGAGTGGGGCTGTGGCCACGGGGGCTCATGAGCTGGATCCTAGCAGCTGGGGAGGGTGAGGGGCCAGGAAGGTCCTGGATAGACCATGTGTCTGAGCCCAGCTGTCAGGAGGAACAACATCATACATATATTGTGCATACTGTGAGCTGCCTATTGGGAACACACACACATCCTCGCTACTGGAGGGACCAGAAGACTGCTGCAGCAGCTGCTGCTGTTGGCTGTGCGAGGCTAGGAAAAACCCAGACCCTAAAGATCACTGCAGGAGGAGTCGTCGCCTGGGCTCCAAAGCTCACTTAACACCTAACACATTCCAGAATTAAATTAAAAAATTATGCAAGTACATATCTTCCTGTATTATCCAGAGCAGCACTGGAGTGTGTCATGGCTCAGCCCAAGACAGAGTATAAAACCCAAAGAGAACCCAAACAGGAAGAACTCCATGAATCATTCCTGAGCTGATTTAAACCCATGTATTCCTTTCTGGCTGCTGGGGATACCTGGTGTTGTGACAGTGAGTATATCACAAAAGCTGGTAAAGAGAATCACATTTGTATTGCAACTATCAACTGGGTATCTCAATTTCTATGCTCCGAGTGCTGCATTTGTACTGTGATTTAAGTTCTGTACTTGTATCGTGATTAGTGTATCACTCTGCTATATCTCATGCAATGTCAGGTAACTTCAAGTATGTAAATGTGGTAATAAACATTAAACTTCCAAGATGTGGAACATCTGAAAAACCTGATTAAAGGGTGTTGGAATCTGACACCTCTGTGAAATGGTACCTCTTTTCATCCTTTTCAGTTCTTCTCAACTTAGTTCAAGCCCTGAAAAGAAAAAAACCCACATGTATTTGGAGAAAATCAATGAAGACTTGCTAGGTTACTGGGGTTAATTTCTTGAAAACTCCCATGTGACTAAGATGAGCTGAGTAAGTTTTCTATTATGATATAGCCATGGCCAAGGAACTGGCAGCACACAGCCTGTGTGTCTGTCTTTCTCACTTAAAGTACTCACTGCTGGAGAGGCTCATATGAGATGACTGCAGAATCTGGACCCTGCACAAATGCTTTCTTTCCATTTGGCTCATGCCTATAGTAAATTAAACAAAAGTGTTAGCTTGGCAGCTTCACCCACCTACAGTTTACAGTCACCTCTAGGGAGGCAGTAAACACAACCGCAATGAGTTCAAGCACAAGGTCTGGGTAACCGAGAAAACATTGTGCATAGAAGATAAATACATGTATATGTAAGTCCAGTGGGCTGGTATGTGAGAGGAAATACAAGCTACTTTTGGATAGATTTACAGAGTCTATAGGCCACAATACATAGAGTGATGTAAAAGTGGTAGTAGGGAATGAAAAATGCTATTTATTCTTCAGCACTAGCTATTAGCTTCACAGAGCTCACTGTTCTTCATATGTTTAATTAGAGAAAGAAAGGAGAGTGGTGATAATATTTCAGAGGTTTGTAAGATACTTTTTTTCTTAATTAATTAGGAATGTGTATCTGAGGAATATGTATTTCTTTAGCTTGAGTCTCACAATCATTGGTATTCTGGTGTTGATATGAGATTTTCTGGAGTCAGCTATTCTAATTATGTTTAATTGATTCTGTGTAGCGTCAGAAGTTCATTTTATAATTTCCTGCTAGAAAATTTAAAACATTAGTTAACTAACATTCTGTTTATTTCAGATTTTATGACTGGTTTTATTTTTTTTTCAGACACTAATCCCTGAATAAACAAGAAAAATTATGTGTGTGTGTGTGTTTGTGTAAAAGATCATATTATTAAACTTTACTGTTAAAAATTTTTAAAGGGTTAAAATACAGAGAAGAAAATTTTCAGTATGTGTAGTTTGTTATTTTTATCTGTGATGCATATTATTTCTGGAGTCACTGAAATATCCAGCTAGGGTTTTGAAGCCAAATAACAATTCAAGGAATCCAAAACTAGAAAGAATTAAAAAAACCCAAACAACAAACTACTGGGAAAGGGTAATGAATTTATGCTCTAGAAGAAAAAAATAGTCAAAAAGCTTGTGAGAGGAAACTTAAAATAAAGAGGGTCATTCTACAAACTACTCTCAACCCCAGCCTCAAGCTGTGGAAAATAAAGATTTTTTAAAGATTATTTTGTTAATGTAATGTGTTCAGAATTTCAGTGTGTTCGGCTCTTATTTCAACAAAAATCTTCAAAACTTCAATTCAATAGAGAAGGAAGAAAAAACCTTTTTTCTTTATTCGTATTTACTACTCCTATTTACTTTATTCCTTAGTGTCCAAGGATTTTTCTCTCAACAGAAATGCCTTAAATCTAAAACTTTATAAAACTTTTCTGTATTTTAAGAATAACCATGAATTTCAGAAAATAACATTATTATCATTTATAATTTTTAAAGTAACCTTTAAATGTGAACATTTTTTCTTACAGAGTGTTAAATCCAAAATAGCTTAACTCTAAATAAAAGTGCTCTGAACACTTGTATGAGAGAGAATGCACAAACAAAAATTTATGCAGAGATATTCATTCATTCATTCAAAAATTATCATATTTTTCTTCTGGACATCACCGGTTTGGAGATAAAGCCTCATTTCTGCAGACATTCCCAAGATCAGACCCATTCAGAATCACCTGCCTCTCGCAACTACTGATGAGCACTCTGGAAACGTTTTGCAGTGCATGGGTGAATTTCTGAGTTCAGGAAGAATCGTAAGGTGCTGTTACACAAAGAAGAACTTTATTGTGAGGGTGACAGAGCACTGGAACAGGCTGCCCAGAGAGGTTGTGGAGTCTGCTTCTCTGGAGATTCTGGAGATTCAAAACCCACCTGGACACATTCCTGAGCACCGTGCTCTAGGGGCAACTGCTTTAGCAGGGTGTTTGGACTGGATGATCTCCAGAGGTCGCTTCCAATCCCTACCAATCTGTGATTCTGTGAGATAAAAGATACCACCTCTAAAATCTCTGTTTTGGAGATCAGGTCTCAGAGCACATTCCTCTTCCCCTCTGGAAAACGTCTTTCTTTGCTCAGGGCAGCCCTCTGATGGGAGAGGTCTGTCTGAGAAGGCTTGCCTGGCAGTGGACTCTGAGGAAAACTGGGAAGAACTGTCAGCAGAGGCTTACTCTCTTCAGTTGGGAGCTGCTGTAAAGTTTCAGTTCTTGCCCTTGGTCCCTGCCTGAACTGTATTGCAGCTGTTCTATGCCTGGTCTCTCATATCCTTGAGTCTGACCTGCTGGCTTTACCTTTTTAGCCTTATCTTGTACCTGCCTCATCATGCAGACTTGAAGGGTGACCACGGCCTCTTGGCACTGGCCTGGCTCTTCTGGTCACCTCAGGATCCATGGGGTGAGGGCCTTTTACCATCCTGCCCCATGGCTCTGCTACTTCCCTCCCCAGCCTCATCGAAATTGCCTGCACCCACTGTACCCTGACAGGAGGCTCACTGGCACCCATTCAGCCCAGAATGAGCAAGGTAATTCTCCTACCCATGAAACAAACAGTTTTACCTTTGTGAAAGGCAGAAGCTAATTGATAGCTAGAGTCACCAGTGTGTCCTGACCTCAGGGACAGCCTGGTAAGCTACTAGGAGGCAAAACTCTGGGCAGTGTCAGAGCTGGGGAACCCATGTCCCATGAACAGGGGGATTCCTCAGCCTCCATAAATCTCCCATCCCTCCCAATGGTGAAAAGATTCTCCTTCTGTAGAAAGGCATCTGCTGTGCTCACACCTCTTGCTAAATTCAGCAGTAGTCTAGCTCCAAAGCTGTGAAGAGCCCCCAGCCTGTCCTTTCCTATTCCAGGCACTAAAAATACTTATTACTGTTCTTCACAATAATAACATGTTATTCAGGAAATAGGAACATAAAGATAAAAGATTCATTCAAGCAGCCAGAAGAAAAAAGTGTGAATGCTCATGTAGATGTAAGAAAGGATTGCATGCTTCAAAGGCTTTTCCCAGCTGTGTGAGTTGGTCTAAAGAAAGATACACTTAATACATACTACCATAGACAGGGTGATAAGAGGATCATTGCTGTCTTGGAATCTGAAATCTGATAACTATCCTACAAAATGTATCTAGCAGACCATGTGCAGAAGGGAAGGTGTCCTGCCCCTTCCTGCACGTTCAAGAGACTCACCAACCAAGAGTCACTTTGTCCCAAATAATGCAGGCTACCGGAGGTGATTATACATCAGAACTGCTCAGTGACAATTACCTTAATACATAAATAGGCAAGCTGCATTCATAACTGAGAGAATTTATTTTTCCGGAGCCCAGCAATGACTTCTTGAAAGTGTGGATCTTGATCCAGATTTATGCCGATGTCAAGACCAGTCAAGTAATCTGGGGAGTTAGAACAGGCCATTACACGGTTTCAGTTAGTGCCCCGATGTCACGGTTAAAGGCTGGGCTGGCTATTAAATGGATGGCAGATGCTCTCTGTTAACCATTTCCTTCCCCAGAAGGGGAAGGAAAAAAGAAAAGAGAGAGAGACTTACTGATTGGAAAAAATAAAACAGTTTTAATGAAACAGTAACAATAAAAAGTATATAATAATGATATCAATTGGAAATAATGAAATATATACAAATACATACAAAATCAACATTGAGCTCCCCTGATGGTGATCACACCACCTGGATGCTGCAGAACAGGCACTCGGACAGTCCCAGACTGGAGTCAGCAGCAGACAGGAACTGGATTCAGGAACGCACGGCTCGGGATCAAAGGCAAAAGGAACAGACAGAGTCCTCCTTGGACGCCGGCGACAGGTGAAGAGATCTTGGCCCTTGTGGTCCCTCAGCTTTATATTGAGTATGATGTGTATGCAATAGGATCTTTATCCATCTGTCTTATCTGTGCTTTCTCACTGGAAAATTAAAATTGGGGAAGTTTGTGGCTAGTGGGTTGCAAATGGTGAATTTCAGGTGAATGAAACTCCTTACTGGTCACTTTGATATTATTTTTCTCAACCTATTGTCTTCTTACCAGCAAAACTCAATCAGAAACATCAGAGATACCAAAAAATACAGATTGCCCACATGTTCAGTGTGATATATGCGATATTGTTCAGAGTGACCTAAAACAGACTGTCCAGAGGAGTTGTGAAGTCTCCATCCTTGGAGATATTCAAACACTGTCTGGATATAGTCCTGGACAACCATCTGTAGGTGAACCTACTTGAGCAGGGGGAGTTGGACCAGATGACCTCCAGACGTCTTTTCCAACCTCAACTGTTCCGTGATTCTGTAAAGGCAGATTGGAAATTATGGCAATAAAACATAATACTCATGCTGCTCAGATTCCACCCCCCCTCTAGTCTCCGTATTCCTATCTATGGAAGTAGTTGATCAAACAAGATAAAATAATAAATGAATATTCAAAATTTAGTCTGCTTTGGGAAGGGGGAAATAATTCACCATGATCTAATATGGGAGAATGGCTAGGCTTAGTGATATACTACTGTGACATACCACTCGTACATCAATGTGACTCCACTGAAAGGGGTGGAATCATAACAGAAAAACTGATACAACAGACTGGTAAGACAGGCCGCTATGTTCATAACAGGAAATTTATTCATAGCTTATGACTTTAATAATTGATCATTACTTAGAACAAATATCACACTGAAGACCCTGTGGAGGGAATAAGATCTTCTGGCTTGAAATTTGTTGGGTTTTCTCTGTAAATATTAGATTAAAACTCTGTCATATTTTTCGTCTTCTTTCCTCCCTGTTTAGTACTTTGTTAGTTGTGTTTGCCATTTCTCCCGTACTGTTTCTAAGGGAACTATTATCCCTAGAATACCTGCAATACCTAGAGCATCTATGAAGGATTTATTGCTTTCCACAGATGTGCAGATAACGTAGCATCTTTTTTTTTTCTTTTTATTGTGGAGTATATTCTGCAATTCTAAGTTTCATCTGTTCAGAGTAGAGATACTTTCCTACTGTAGATGAGTAAATGTATCATCTTATTTCACAGTAGCATACAGCTGTAACACTCAAAATTCCCACAAGATACACTAGGTGGAAGGGATATGATTTGAAATACCATAAATGTCTAAAAGCATGAATAAATTCTTATGGTTATTACCACTTTTACAGATGAAAGAAGGAAAGCTGCAAATTGTGTTTAAAAGTTATAATTACTCCAAGGAAACCTCCAAAGCTTATGAATAACAGAATAATTTCTCTTACTATGTAAGATGAAATAATAGTTATGAGGAAACCTGAAAATTTTTTTTTCTGTCTGTGTACTGGTATTTTACCTATCCTTTTCACCTGCGTTCCCATAGCACATAGGCTCTTAATCATTCTGTTTAACATGGCTTGGTAGAAATGCAGGCTTTTATTCTTATTACTTTCTTCTTGAAAATTATTGTTCTCTTATCATTTTCCATTTTAGTCAAAGAATACGTTCACATATAACAATAAAACTTCAATTTAATTAATTTTTAATCTTCCAAAAATTAATGATCCCTCTTTCTCTGGGACTTTTGCCTCCATGAATGAATGAGCAAATTGTATTTCATTTAAGCTATTTCTATTTCTGTTGATTCAACCAGCCAGCTTAGTCTGTTGGCAAAGTGAGCACAATTCTTTCAAAGTCTGAAGATACGTGTGGCAACTATAGGAGCCTGAACAAAGGCTATCAAGTACTAAATCCAAGGGTCTGTGATCCCTTGAAACCTTGTAACTTGTGTGGCAAGTTATATATAAAGTAAAAGGTGAAGGAAATTGATGTGCTGTACAACGGCCCTACAGGTCCTATAGAAAATTTGAAGAAATGTGAATTAAAGGCCCACACCTTTATTTATTTTAATATGTTACATTAATTTTGATAAGAATCCCTGAAACTGTGTGACACTGAGGCATACTAAATTTTAAAATCAAGTTAGTTTTTTCCAAAGAAATAGGGAGATGTGACTGGCAGAGGAACAAAAATTATACTCTTTATATTAAAGTCTTTCCATTATTTTATTTTATTATAATAGAAGCTGAAGTATTTAAAAGTGTTTGAAGTGATTTATCTTTAATCATGTCAATATTAGTGGTAAAAAAGCAGATTTAGCATTTGTAATAACAGACACAATGCAGTTACCTAAAAGCATAAGCAATGTAAGTTTCAGTGGCAGACTTTGCTGGATCAAGATAATGATGTGCAGATAGTTAATGAACACCTCCCCCGAGGGGTTTCATTCTCACACCAGGGTTTTGGAGAAGATGATGGTGCTCATCGTTTGGAGTTGCTGCTACAGAATGGTAAGGAATTTCATTATTTGTTAAGTTTTAATCAGTAAAGCTTTAAATGCAAGGGCCATTAGAGGGGAGCTAGAACACATAGCAGAATCTTCCCTCTGCTTGCATGAGTAGTGGGTGGCAGTCTTTGGCTTCTAAGTCTAGTGGCTCCTGAGACCTGGGCTTCTGGGATATCAGGTCCTGCTGGACCTGATACTAACAAACAAAGAAAGACTGATTGGGGATGTGAATGTTGGAGACAGCCTTGGCTGCAGCGACCATGAGATGGTGGAGTTCCAGATTCTGTGAAGACAAACCAGGGCAACGAGTAGGATTACAGCTCTGGATTTCAGGAAAGCTAACTTCACCCTCTTCAAAGACCTACTTGGAGGAATCCCATGGGTTAGGACTCTAGAAGACAGGGGGGCCCAAGAGAGCTGGTTAATATTCAAGAACCACCTCCTCCAAGCTCAAGATGGGTGCATTGCTACAAGTAAATGAGGAAGGAGACCTGCATTGGCGAGCAAGGAGCTTCCAGAAAAACTCAGAGGGAAAAAGGAAACATAGAGGATGTGGAAAAAAGGACTATCCACTTGGGAGGAATATAGGAATGTTGTCAGAGCATGCAGGGATGCAATGAGGAAGGCTAAGGCCCACTTGGAATTGAAGCTGGTGAGGGAGGTCAGGGACAACAGGAAGGGCTTCTACAGGTACACTGCTAGCAAAATGGAGACTAGGGAAACTGTGGGCCCACTGCTGAATGAGGAGGGCACCCTGGAGACAGAGGATGAAGAGAAGGTGGAATTACTGAATGCCTTCTTTTCTTCTGTCTTCACTGCTAAGGCCAGGTCTCAGGATTCCTGGTCTGCAGAGGTAAGAGAGAAAGCCTGGAGAAATGAAGACTTCCCCGTGGTTGAGGAGGATTGGGTCAAAGACCACTTAGGCAAAGACACCCACAAGTCCATGGTCCCTGACGGGATGCACTCACAAGTTCTACGGAAGCTAGCAGATGTTATTGCTAGGCCACTCTCCATCATCTTTGAAAAGTGGAGAACAGGAGAGGTGCCTGAGGATTGGAGGAGAGCCAATGCCACTGCTGTCTTCGAAAACAGCAAGAAGGAGGACCCGGGAAACTACAGGCCAGTCAGTCTCACCTCCATCCCTGGAAAGGTGATGGAACAGCTCACACCAGAAGTCATCTCAAAGCACATGGAAGAGAAGAAGACTATCAGGAGTAGTCAATATGGATTCACCAAGAGGAAATCCTACTTGACCAACCTGATAGCCTTCTGTGATGGCATGACTGGCTGGGTGGACGAGGGGAGAGCAGTGGATGTTGTCTACCTTGACTTCAGCAAGGCTTTTGACGCTGTCTGCCACAACATCCTCATAGGAAAGCTTAGGAAGTGTGGGCTAGATGAGCGGACAGTGAGGTGGATTGAGAACTGGCTAAATGGCAGAGTTCAGCAGGTTGTAATCAACGGTGCAGTCTAGTTGGGGGCTTGTGACCAGGGGCTAGTACTGGGTCCAGTCCTGTTCAACATATTCATCAACGACTTGGATGAAGGGACAGAGTGTACCCTCAGCAAGTTTGCTGATGATACAAAGCTGGGGGGAGCGGCTGACTCACCGGAAGGCTGTGCTGCCATTCAGCGTGACCTGGACAGGCTGGAGAGTTGGGCGGAGAGGAACCTGATGAAGTTCAACAAGGGCAAGTGTAGGGTCTTGCACCTGGGGAGGAACAACCCCATGTGCCAGTACAGGCTGGGGGTTGACTTGCTGGAGAGCAGCTCTGCGGAGAAGGACCTGGGAGTGCTGGTGGACAACAGGCTCACCATGAGCCAGCAGTGTGCCCTTGCGGCCAGGAAGGCCAATGGCATCCTGGGGTGCATTAAGAAGAGTGTGGCCAGCAGGTCGAGGGAGGTGATCCTCCCCCTCTACTCTGCCCTGGTGAGGCCGCATCTGGAGTACTGTGTCCAGTTCTGGGCTCCCCAGTTCAAGAGAGACAGGGAACTACTGGAGAGAGTCCAGTGGAGGGCTACAAAGATGATCAGGGGAGTGGAGCATCTCTCGTATGAGGAAAGGCTGAGAGCCGTGGGTCTGTTTAGCCGGGAGAAGAGAAGACTGAGAGGGGATCTCATCAAAGCTTATAAATATCTAAAGGGCAGGTGTCAAGAGGATGGGACCAGACTCTTTTCAGTGGTGCCCAGTGACAGGACAAGGGGCAATGGGCACAACCTAGAGCACAGGCAGTTCCACCTGAACACGAGGAAGAACTTCTTTACACTGAGGGTGACAGAGCACTGGCACAGGCTGCCCAGGAAGGCTGTGGAGCCTCCTTCTCTGGAGATATTCAAAACCCTCCTGGATGCATTCCTGTGCACCCTACTCTAGGCACACCTGCTTTAGCATGGGAGTTGGACTAGATGATCTCCAACTGCTACCATTCTGTGATTCTGTGATTTGTTGAGTGTGAGGAAGCTTTCTGGAAGGCAGGATTACATGCGCGTTGTTCCAGGGCCACAGAGCAAGTATGTACAAAACACGTTTTGTGTAGGAAATACCCAGACAATGCATCTACAAACCTCAGCTGTCGGAACGTCAGCTTGCAGATTTCCTTATATCTGCTACTCCTGAAATATATTAATGGAAAAAAAAAGCAGGTATCAGAAGAAAGAGAAGAAGTACTATCTTATAACTGAAGTGTTAAAAAAGACCCCAAAACTTTACTTTGTCTTTTGCTTCTATATATGTGTGAGCATGGTCTGTGCATATAGAGGAAGACTAAAATGCTTTGAACTACTGGTGAAGAGAGATGAGTCAGTTACTTCAACCCATTTCTGCAGACATCATTTTAGTTGAGAGCATTCTGTCCTCAGATGACCATTGTTTTACCTAATACAAAGTATGGCAGGCACTGACCTGTCAGATCTCTGAAACTCAGATCAATTGAATGAATTTTCAGTAACAGGAAACTCAGGAAGGGGGGGAATAGTTGTTTCTCTTCTGTTATCCTGGGACTAGTTTCGCATGACACGTGGTAAGTAATTGAACTCAATAAATAGTTCTTACAGAATTTTCTATTTAGGAAATAACTCAAAATTGCTGTAGAGAAGGAGGTTGCATCCATTTTTTATCTACTGGATGATGCTTTAATGGGTGTGGAAGGTAGGTTTTATTCTCTCATTTATATGAAGGAGTCTGAATTCACTTTTTCAAGCTGACATTTTCAGCCATCACAATACTCAGAGCTCTTTCTTCTATCCGTAACAACTTCTTCTTGCAGACAATTTTGGCAGATCTATTCAACCCTGCCCTATATAATTTGTTTAATCAAGTGTTAACCTAGAATAATTTGTAATTATAAACAAATAACAGTGTAAATGTCCAGTGTGGGAAAACCAGAGAAACCTAACATGTAAGATATTTTCTGAGCACCAAGATTTCACATAGAATTCTGCAAGACTTAGAGACAACTGCCTTTGATAACCAGATCACAGAACTGCAGACAGAAGACATCTAAATTGCAGTGTGCAGCTGTATACTGCATTTATTATCTATTCTGGATCTGAGAGGGAGGTGAGAATCCCCAAAATACCAAGGACTGTAATCATCATGATCATCATTAATTATTACTCACCAGCTGCACAGAAACACACACACACGCACACACTCACTTCTTCCCTTTTGACATCTGGTAAAGCCCTAATATGTATGTCATGTTGATTCAGGCATTGGAGAGAAGGCTTATAGGGAAAAAATACAATCATTCTCATCCTCCTAAATATGACACATTTTGATTTACCTTAGGAAGAAAATCAGACTTAATAGTTACAGGTTTATTTCTATGTAGTGGAAAAATTACTAGGTGGTATAACATACAGAAAGTATGAAGTAAATTGTATATTTATTTCAAGTATACTTTTATTTTAAAATGTACACGCTTCAAGATCAGAGGGAAAAATTACAGTGACATATTGTTAACTGCAGAGAAATTATTTTTAGAAAATTGTAAGGTTGTTCTAAAGAGGAAAGTTATAAAGGCTGCATACAACAGCTACAAGATAAAAATGGGAGAAAATTAGAGTGCATTTGATACAAAGTAAAAAGCAAATTCAATTTGTAAGACAAATTAAATATAAGCAACTGTGAAATAATTTATAACATTTCATTTTAATATATCTAAATGGGAAAGAATGTGTCTACTAATTTACAGAAATTCCTGCTGTTCTTGGGTTATTAGAAGGAAACAAAAAAAAAAAAATCCTGCCTTGGAAAAATGAGATTGAGAAAGAATGTTTAACTGCTCTTATCTTGTTGACAGACATAGCTGCATAATCTGCATTTGTCTGGCGAAGCGAACAAATGAAAAGCAACACATAATTAGCACATAAAGAAAACTCCAATCTTCTGGGTTTTTTTCCTCAAACCAAATAAAATAGCAAGTGCTTATGGAAGAATCTTTGTTATTGCTTTTCATTTATAATTTCTATTGATCTGTGGAAAGGGGAGGAGGCAATGCTGTTTCTCTCCATGACAGCAGGTCTTTCTAAGGGCATCAAATATGGATGCTAAACCTAACCATCTGTACTAGTGGTTTTATTTAGTGAAAAGGAGGTCTAATGTGAAATTATTCCTGAAGCTCAACATGAAGACTGTCAGAAATACAGTCTTTAGAAACAGACAAATGTTAAACAGTTGCTAAAATTATGTTCAGCAGTCATACATTTTAGGAAATCTAGCATGAATTTAAGAACCTACACTGACAAAAAAGGTTCTGTTGATTCAAACTACCCAAACATCCCATTGTAATATTTGTGGAAATCAATAAGATCCTGCCCTATGCAGCTAACATTATTGGCTATTCAGGGATCTCTTTCTGATTTTTCTTTGCTTGTTTGTTTGTTTCTAGGAAGGGCTGAGGGGTTTACCTGTAAAATGGGGGACACAGAAGAGGAAACTACATTTTCTGATATTAACTGAATGAAAAATAGGCACCTGAGTTGGAACTCCATCAATGCAAAAAAAAAAAAAAAAAAGAATTGAGTTGCAGCCTGAGGCTGTTTGACAACTCATGCAATGACTTTGGGATGCAGACACACAGGCTGGGGAAAGTAACATATGATTTAGGTGTCCTTGGCAAGGTTTTACCAGGTCTATGGGCTGAGGCAGCACTCATGTTTATGTGACTTAGGTAATGTATTCTGGCTAGGGAGAAAGCACTGTGGAGATGATGAGTGGGTTTGGTGTAGGAGAGTTAGATGGGAACTTGATTCACAGAACTATGGGATTGATCTATTTAACATTTTGTATTATTACTTTTTGTGATAGAAGTGTTGACTACTCTATAGAGGTAGGCTTTTTTTTCATTCTGATGTGGTTACTTCTCACCTTTGAAAGACTTTCACAGGCACCTTGCTCTTCTGCAGTTCTGTGAGCTATTTCTTTTTTCTAGCCCCAGCTGTTTTGCTGCAGCTAGCTTTTCTCTTTGGGCACTGGTTGTGTTGCCTTGAGTGATCACTTATATTCCTCATAATGGATAATATTTTCATTGTTGCTTTCCCTCACAACATCTTCCTCTGATTTTATGACTTATTTCATCATCTTAGAAAGCCAGGGATATTTTCATATTAGACAAGTCTCAACCGTTTGTTGGGTTGCAGAGAAGGGAAGAAACAGGCTGCTCCTCCTTTACTAACCATACTACAGTTTCAATTGAGGGAAGGAGAATGGCCTTTTCATTGTTATAATTTACTTAAATCAGAGTGGAAAACATGGGTTCTAACCAAATTAATCAAGTCACTTTCTTCCAAAGAATAGCCAAGATAACGAGAGAAAAGGAGGATAACAACCTCCATGAGAAGTGAACAGCTATTTTCCATAAGACATTTTTTGGGTACTATAAATGTTGCTTGCTTGTAGCCACTATTTGGTATGCTTGCAAGAATATGTCAACTCTGCCAACTAGAATTTTGCCTCCATAATGGAATTTCCTGGTCAAAATGAGACCCAACATCCCACATCTTAAAGCACAGAATAACCAATAGCCTAACGGAGGTGGTTGTCTCCTAAAATGCAAGTGACCTAAATTCTCCCTGAACTGGATTGCTGGCTTGAAAATAAGCCTCACCCACCCTGACTGTCCTGTTAGATGATCAGGTGTTCTGCAGAGGAGTTGTTACAGTTCCTTTGATGAAATCTGTTTAATTTTTGTATAATTATTTAACAACTGATTCGAGAGGGACTTAATCTCACATACCAGCTAAGTACTTATAATCATCAGTATCATATCCTGTTCATATTTCTCAGTCTCCCTTACTGAGCCATTCCACTTTGTTACAAACTTTCTTATTCTTTTTTTGAGACTTTATTTATATAAAATTAAGAAACAGATCCTAACCACTGAAAATGAGGCAAAAATAGAAAGACATTTAGGGGCGCTGCAAAACCGTCAATCCCAAATGGTAACTTTTAAAATCTGGTTTTTGTTTTCTTCCTTGCTAAGTTTATATGCAGCAGCATAAAAGATCTTTCTACACTTTGCTCTGATCTTGTGTCTACATAAGGGAGAGGAAACAAACCCCTTGTCTCAATCTTATGGGAGCTCAGAGTTACACCCACCTCTAGTGCAGAGTCTCAGCTACTTCCTGCATACTACCTCCCTCCTTGCCAAAGAAACTTGGCAGCTCCCTTGATAAGAAATATGCCTTTCCATAACTTCACAGTTTATGACTCTATTTACAATGAAGCTTTTGCAATTTAGTGGTAGATCATTCTACAGATTTTTGGAAGCACGACAACCTTTAGGGTGACAGACATCCCAGGAATTTGCCATTGTAAATTGCTTTTGCACTGCCCAGCGATGTGGTGTGAGTGCTATGTGCCAGAATATTTAGAGTTAGGTTTATGGCTTAAAAAAAAAAAGGGAAAAAATAACTGAATATATAATGCGTAAGAAAGGAAAATGTTTCTGGAACATATTCCTCTACCGTTAAATCTGCCTACTGTTCTTTTCTATCTTAAGGCCCAATAAGCATAATTTGTTTTTAAACAGGTCTTTTAAAAGACTTATTGTTTTGTTGCTTGTTCGCGGACTCTGGGACATCACACTGTGATACAATGCTCAAGTAATTTTCTCCCTCCTCTTCTTTAAAGTCTCTTGAATTGTGTTTCTATTTCTTACTCTAATTAGCGCATTCCTTGCTTAAGACCTTTGCATGCTTTCCCTATTTATAAGATTTAAAATGTTTAATTTGAAACAGACTTTGCAGAGAGTCTACCATGAAGTCTAAATACACCAGAAAACTGATCTGAGGATAGGGTTGCTAAGACTCCTCAAAAGCTTGCTTTGTCAGAATTAGAGAAACCGCTAAAAGACTGTATATTTCTTTCACTGTTCAAACAATGCAGAAGCAGGGTGGGATTTAGCCCTTTAACCTTATGAATAGAATCAAGATAAAAAAGCATCACAGAAAACACCTTTGCTAGATACCATCAAAATCCATCCTCTTTCTATCACTTTAATGAACAAACATTCCTGTCCTACAGGCTCACTCTTCCACACCTTCAAACAGTTTTGTGTTGCAAAATCTGCACCTTCATTATCTACCTGATAATTTTTTGAGGTATTGCATTTTGCTGTCAACAGACTCATTTTTTAGAACACACAGATCAATTCTGGATGAAAGACAGCAGGCTCCCCCTCCAAAGTTAACAAAATAATTCAGAGATGATGCAGTGCCTTATCATGACAGCACAGCGCAGGTCATTTCTGCCATTTGTCACCACTAAAGGCAGGCACTCCAGCAGCAGAACCACTGGTGTTCTCATTTGTCTTTGATAGTAGCTATCAACTTTGACTGTTCAGCAGAATTTCAAACTATCATCAAAAAATCGTTAGAACCTCAGATGGGACATTGTGAACCTATGCTTCATTCTGAGTAGTTTTCCTGAGCTCTCACAAAGATGAGAGCAGCACTATTAGTAATGTATATAAACTGCTGTGCCATGCCATCTACATTTTTATTGTGGAATTGTTCAACCCAATACTTCTTTTCAGCCTGTCTGCGAGAACAAGGTGAACTACTTTTTGGATCATCCAGAGCCTCAGGAGACTGCACAAAGCTGCACCAATGTTGCTTCTTTATGTGGATCAGTATCATTGCCATGTCGTTCATTTGACATAAGGCATTTCATTTTGAAATGCCTTGATGCTATGAATCTCAGTGCTTCCTTTGAGCACTCTAGCACCTGCAAAACCCACAAGCCTGTCTTTCCCAATTTGAAATAGTTTAAGCTGCTTTTTATTAAAGCTGCACAGTAAATTATAAATCAGATTTCTCTGTAATAGTCAGTACTTTATAGCACTCTTAAATTACATACATGCTTTTAACTAAAAATATTTGACTTAAAACAGGTTAAACCATGTGGATTGGTTAGCCAGTAAGATAAGTTATTGACACCAGAAGCTGTTGTGGGACACCTTTATGTATTTTATGAGAAAGAAATAATTTTTTTCTCTCACAGTCTGAAATCTTTCATTTCCTGACCATGCCAAGTTCTTAGTCTCTTTTGCAGCCAGCTTCCTCCAAATGGCTCCACCAGATTAAAAAAAATAAAGTCTTTCTATACAGAAAACCTAAGAAGATTTATGTATATCTATTGGGTGTATCAAGCAGGCAAAGCTATTAAATTAGATGACACATGTTTCTTACTCAAGGCGCAGGGCAGCATCACCCCAAGAAGCCATTTTGGTATAGTTGCTTAGCATAGAATAATTCCTTTATTATGAAAGGAAGTTGATATGATTGCGGCAAGAAACCTGAAATCTGTATTACATTTAAAGCCAGGTAAAGACACTTCTCATATCATCTTAAGGAATTGATACAATTTCCCTGTCAGTCAACCTTCTTGCTTGAAAAGCAAAAGCTCTGCAAAACCTTCTTATAAAAGTTTTCATTTTCCCAGAAAAATAAAATATTCAATCATAGGCTGTGTGAGAGAGATTTCTCTAGGGGACATGTATCTGCATGGAAACTACAGCCTCTTATAACTGTGAACCCAGACTCATGAATTTTATGTTCAAATCCAACCCCAAATGTCTTCTAAGGATGCTGTCTGGGGAGTGTCTACTCATTTACCTCCATTAGGGCCCTGGAGACACAACCATTACCAGGATATCAGAAAAGCCAGACTGCTGGTGCTTACTAGAATTAATACGACATCAGAGCAAACATATGTGATGGAGGAAGGCCATACCTCCATACCACTGATCCCTATAGATGACAAACAAATTTACAGCTCTTGCTAATATGCAGCCTCCCATAGTTTGCATAATCCTGCAGTGTGGGCACAGCAGGTTATTATGAATGACAAGTTTCCTATTCCTTCCTCAAGGAGACACTCTGATACATAAATTGTAATTCAAAGGGACTGTAAGGTATGTATCTCCCATTCATCCCTGGTCCTTCTGCAGGGCTCTGGAGGCTCCCTGATCTCCCTCCCACTGATCCCATCGAATGAGAACATCCACAAGAATGAGGTGATGAGGATAACAAAAGATTTCAGGAGGTTCTTTTGGAGGGGTCTTGGGTTACTTGTTCATACGGCTCCTGAAAATGGCACTGCATATTCTAGGTTTGGAAAAACTGTGTCACTAACCTTCTTGGAAAGTTCTATCATTTTGTCCATTCTCTGTGTGGGATTTGCTGAAATTCTTGTGTGTTTTCAGCTATTAATATTTCCTCTTGCTTGTAACTTCTATCCAAAGTGTCTGCAAATCTTACTCTTTCCTTAGTCAAGAACAGCACAGGAAAATACTGACAAAGAAACAGGGATTAGAAGCAGAAACAGAGTAAATATTATTTCATCTCATTGAAGGAGGTAATATACAAAACACAAGAGAATATACAATGTACAAAACACAAGACAAACAAGTCTACTTATCTGGAAGTTTGAAAAAAGTTCTGCTAAAAGCAAGTTACCTATTTTAGGGAAAAAAAAAGTGTTTTCTTGCTGCTATTTTCTGGTAGAGCCAAATGCCAAGAAAGAATTAAAATGAGAGGAAAGATATTTACAATTCTGAAGAAGGGGTAGGTGTTGAAAACTTTCTGTGTGATTGCAAGGATGATTTGGTCTAGGCAGCTAGTGACTGTTGTCTAGTGTACTGAGTAAGAAAATGGTAGCGCACAGCTCAGCAAGGACTACAAGGCTCAGCTCTGCTCCTGAGTAGCACTGATGATTAACCTTTGTGATGTGGTGTGGGCTCTGTGCTCTGCCTCACAAGAGCTAAGTTATTCTACTTGAAGAATAAGATTAATGTTTTTATCCTATTTAGCAAGGAGGGATAAAACAGGGTGAGAATAAATACATATTTATTTTCAGCTTTTTCAGAAAAGAAGGAGGAAGAGTTCCACAGTGGCTATAACATGTATGTACATGCAGCAAATTTAGAGGGACCTAAAATGAGATCAGATGCTTCTGATGTAATTGAAAGAGAGACAAATATTCTGTTTCCTGTTATAGCACCTACAGCCCTCATAGCAGTGCAGCAATAGCAAGGAACACAGGAACTGCATGCAGCTTCCAGTCAGCCTCTGCCAGATAAAGTGTGTCCATTCATCTGCAGCAGTGTCATGGTTCAAAGCTGGGCTGGCTATTAAGCGAATGACAGACGCTCTTTGTCAATGCCCTCCCTCCCCAAAATGGGGTGAAAGAGAAAAGGGAAAGAGACTTACAGGTTGGAAAAATTAAAACAGCTTTACTCTAACTGCAGTAATACTGTATTATAATAATAGGAAAAATAATAATGAAATATATACAAATATACAAATATGTACAAAACCAATATCAAGCTCCCCCCTCCCCAATGACGAATACGTCACCCGGACGCTGCGGGGCATGGCCCAGGAAAGTCCAGACTGTACTCAGCAGCAGCAGGCAGGAACTGGATTCAGGAATGCATGGATCAGGATCGAAAGCAGAAGAATCAGACAGAGTCCTCCTCGAACGCCAGCCATAGAAGAAGAGAGAGAGACCCTCATGATCCCTCAGCTTTATACTGAGTATGACGTGTATGGGATGGAACACTCCCTTTGGTCAGTTTCAGGTCACCTGTCAGACCCACTTCTCCCCACTGCAGGGTTGCAGGTGTGACCACTTTTCTGCTCTTTCAGTTCCAACGCACAAGAAAGTTAGCAGAAGCAAGCATCGACCTTGGTCTCCATAGGGATAACTGTAAGCAAGAGCCTTTCTGCATACCATTCCTACCGATGTTCCAGCACTAACTATAAACACCGAGCCTTATCACTGCTAGAAGCAGCTACTGTCTGGAAAACCATGCAGTTAATTTCAGAGAGTGCAGCTTCTCAGAAGAGACTTAACTAAAAATCAAAGTTCCTGAAAGAAAATTGGTTCTGTCCTGTCCCAAACCAGGACAGGTAGGATTTTGACTTCCTGTTGTTTTTGTATTATCTATCATGCAGATTCTGAATACTCATTAAGATAAAGTTTTTTAAGGAGAGTGAGTGACTAGAGCTTCTAATTAAGTAATATAAAATCCACAAGAGGACACTAGTCTTAGATGTTTGTGTTATTTTCACTTTTCTTTTGTTTGCGCTGTATTTTGTGTTGTCTCCAAGAGCTGGAAAGTGGACTCTTACAGAGAAGACCAGAAAGGGACATTTTATGTTTCCTGTCCATCATTGTCTGTCACTGTGTTTGAACCCAAGAATATTCTGTATTTTTTCAGATATATAAAGATAATTTGCATTAAAAGAATTAATGTAAATTTACATATACATTTCAATGTATATGTAAATCATTTGGAAAACATGTTTCTGTTACATGGATAGAGATATTCCTCCTATATTTACCATGGCAAGGATAAGTATTTGCAAATGAAGTATCACTGCAGGAACTGTGCATCTCGATGAAGTATTAAAAAAAAGATTAATTGCTTTTTTTTTCCTGATTTCTTCTCAAATTTCTTTATTTTCTCTCCCGTCTCACTCAGATGACTGCTTACTTTCTTATGCTGAAAGCTCTAGGATGAAACAACTTAAATAGATAGCTCAGGTTTCTTTACTGACATCTATAATCTGTGAAAGCAATGTTGCCTAAATTTTGGATCCAACTGAAAGGATACGTGATAGTATTATAAAAACATGTATTTATCAGGAGCTTCCCATCAGCTTTTGCCTCACATAGTTGTGGGAATAAAATTCTCTCCAAAATGCATACACTCAAAGTGGTGGGCTTGAGGAACTCACATAAATAACAATTTTTAATGTTTCAGTGGTCAAATCCAAGCATAGCTTCAAAAGGAGCCACCTTAGAAAGAACAATTCAGATTTCATTTACAATTCATCTCAACTCTCAGAGAGAGCCATCTGCATCTGGTTTTACTTCTGCTTGTTTCATACAATACTCTAGTACTCTTGACATAAATGTTAGCTAAAGATTTCAGCAAAAGTTTGGATTTATCTGATACGTATTTATTTCAGGGACATTATTGCTCTTAAATATCTACTTTGCCTAGAGATTTTATGAATTGCTAATGTAAATCTTTGTTTTGGTTAATTTCTGTTTCAGTTTAAGTAACATCATTAAATTGATTAAACTGATCCTTTCTGGAACTCTATTGACGTCACTGGAGTTACATTAGCAACACACTAAAACTCGTTTTTCTCATCAAGCATCAGAGAAACGTACCTGGAATATGCTTGGAATTCAATGTCTTTTTTATGCCATCTGAATCTGAAATATAAATTCATGCAAAAATTATCTATCCTGGCAAGGTTCAGAATGTCATTTCAGTAGGTAATCTGAAACCAAAGAACTTAAAAAGCTGGTGAAAAAGGCAGAAATATTGTATATAAAGAAGAAATAATTAATACTTGTTTAAAAACAGAGTCTTTGCAGGGTACTGTAATTCTGAAGGATTTTTCTTTCTGTCCCAAAATATTGTATTTAAACATTTAAAAGAGGCGGCATAAAATGAAGCACAGAAAGCTTTTTCTGAATATCAGGAAACGCTTTTGCACTGTGAGGGTGATTGGGCACTGATGTAGATTACCCAGGGAGGTTGTGGAGTCTCCATCCTTGGGGATACTCAGAAGTCATCTGGGCAGTGTCCTAGGCAACCAATTCTAGGTAGCCCTGCTTGAGCAGGTGGTTTAGACCAGATAATCTCCAGAGATACCTTCCAATCTCAACCATTCTGTGATTCTGTGATTGAAGCCAAAGGTAATCTTAAAGGAACTGTCTTAGCACAAATCTAGATTGCCTTAATGGTTTCTTTCCAAGAATACATAACACATAAGTTAGTGAAAAGAGTCTTGCTACACAAGCGTGTTTTAACATTAGTTTATAAGGTCAAAACTAATTAGAAAGAAAAAATTCATTATTTCTTGAATTTGCATTTTGAGTCTTTTTTGGAGAACATCAGCACATTACTTATCACAGCTCGCATAATATTCAGTAATAACTGATGGTTCTGCCTTCGATTTTGTACCACAAATTTATACTAAGCCACATTATTTAGACACTTTCATTAACCATTGAGAATTTCATTGTTTCAAAACTGGCAGTAAAGAGTATATTTCTTCAAATCAGTTTTGCTACCTGACAGCAGTGGAAATAAACCCTACAATTCTTTAATTGAAAGTACTGTCTCAAAACCAGCTTATGCATCTCCTTTTTTCTGTTCAACAGTTTTTATCATAAGACACAGGAAAAAATACTAGATGGAAGCTTTCTTTAACTCCTTCATTTCCTCATGTACTTCTCCCATGGATACTGTACCTGGACTGCATTTCTTCAAGATAATGGGGTCCACTCCCCCCAAAAAGTGACAAAAAGCTTTTATTTACAAAATGAAGATTTCTCCTGAAATTCTTTCTTAAGACCAATTTTTCCCTACTATTTTTTTCTACTTTTCTCTGCTTGCTGAGACTGTGTTCACAGTTCATTTCCACTCTAATGGAGTCTGAATTAAGAAAATGTTTGAGCACTCAAAACTCAGTCAAAGTTTTGGCAGTTGTTCTTGAGAAGGACAGGAATGAGAGCAAAGACAGCTATGGTTTCCTGAAGCATAGAATAAAACATATCATACAGCAGGAATGTATGTTATTATATGAGAGATATGATATTCTAGGAAATAGTGACTTGATAATAATTAGAGACTTTATTAAATATTTGCTTACAGTTTGATAGTTTGAGTAACCGCAGGAACATTTTCCCTGGGTTTCCAATCAATGGAAGATCAAGTGAGAAGAGCTGAAGCACTTGTTTGGTGTAGTCTTATGTTTACAAGGTGCTATATCTGGGTCAATCCTAGTATTTAATATATATATAAATCCTGTCTATGTAAAAAGAATTTGATTGGCAATGTCCTAAATGTGTGCTTTGGTTCTTCTCAAATTTGAAATCTATGATAACCTTTCAGATCAGGAGTTGTCTGTGCTTGGTTTACTATCCATTGTAAGCAGATAGGCCTAAGGTTTTTCTTAGGTATTTCTATCGATTTTTTTTTACCCAATCATTGTTTGCTGATGATACAAAGCTGGGGGGAGCGTCTGACTCACCGGAAGGCTGTGCTGCCATTCAGCGTGACCTGGATAGGCTGGAGAGTTGGGCAGAGAGGAACCTGATGAAGTTCAACAAGGGCAAGTGTAGGGTCTTGCACGTGGGGAGGAACAACCCCATGTGCCAGTACAGGCTGGGGGTTGACTTGCTGGAGAGCAGCTCTGCGGAGAAGGACCTGGGAGTGCTGGTGGACAACAGGCTCACCATGAGCCAGCTGTGTGCCCTTGCGGCCAGGAAGGCCAATGGCATCCTGGGGTGCATTAAGAAGAGTGTGGCCAGCAGG
>VZSC01002184.1:50281-92311 GCA_013398225.1 Steatornis caripensis | reverse complement strand
TCAGTGGTGCCCAGCGACAGGACAAGGGGCAATGGCCACAAATTGGAGCACAGGCAGTTGCACCTGAACATGAGGAAGAACTTCTTTACACTGAGAGTAACAGAGCACTGGCACAGGCTGCCCAGGAAGGCTGTGGAGCCTCCTTCTCTGGAGATATTCAAAACCCTCCTGGATGTGTTCCTGTGCAGCCTGCTCTGGGGGCACCTGCTTTGGCAGGGGTGTTGGACTAGATGATCTCCGGAGGTCCCTTCCAATATCTACCATCCACCATCCTGTGATTCTGTGATTCTGTGATTTTTGTTAAAATAAATAATTTTTGGTCAAAATTTTCTCGCTCATTCTTCCAGTTCCTCAATGATGTCATTTTTATCTGCTCTGTTAAATTAATATTTAAGTTAATTTGTCCATGTAGATACTGAATAATCAATTAATCTTTGATAAATTAAATAGATTAATTTTAGAGATTTTTACTGCAGTAGAATGCTTTCCAGTCCTTTAACCACTATTGCATAATTTTTATAAAATGTTTAATGGATTATGGCAATAAACACAGTTGTGGAGGATTTGGATAGTCTTGGTTTGGTTTACCAAGGCAAGATCTGAAGGTGCTATGATTCCATTTACTCATACATTATACATTCTACCAGTTGCTAAAGATGATGTTTGATTTTACTATTACAGTGCTATTGCAAGTCCAGATAATTATTTAATTGCTTCTTATGGTAGAATATCCGTTCTACACTTCTTTTAGTTAGAACTCATTTTTCCCCCAATGTGTTGCATTTTCAAAATTTCTAACTTTTAAGGTCATTTACTAACAGTGATCTTCTTATCTATCAGTTCTCTAATTTTGGTCAGTTGCAGAACTTGTAATTGCTATCTTTCCAATAATTAATAAAAAATGTGTTAATAAACAATCATCATTATTGTGGTGCGTATGAAAGTTGCTTTAAGTTAGTACTATGCTAAACTACAGGAATAGCAGAATTTGTAGGCTATGGCGCAGGTCTTAAGGAACTTTCCTGGTGTTACGCTACTGACAAACCATACAGATAATTTATTCAAAATAAATTGTTTAGCCTACTCAGTTTATTCAAGCTTCTCTAAAATTCTTGTTAGTTGTTATTTAACATGTTTGCAGGTAATACTTTTGAATTACACATGTAAATTACCTCTAGAGCGCAGAGGTAAAC
Source organism: Steatornis caripensis (assembly GCA_013398225.1). NCBI lineage: Eukaryota > Metazoa > Chordata > Aves > Caprimulgiformes > Steatornithidae > Steatornis > Steatornis caripensis. Next base: position 91,118 of record VZSC01002184.1, on the reverse strand, counting down.
CTATTTGGGCTGCCACACTATGGCAAGATATTGCTGCCTGGCTAGAGAAACATGTCATAAAGGTACATCATGTGGATACCCACGTACCTAAATGTCGGGCCACTGAGGAACATTGAAACAGCTAGTGAGCAGACCAGGCTGCTAAAGTGTTCCAGACAGATTTGAACTGGGAACATAAAGGTGAACTGTTTTTAGGTTGGTGGGCCCATGACAATTCAGGTCATCGAGAACGGGATGCAACACGTAAACGGGCTCATGACCGAGGGGTGGACTTAGCCATGAACGCTAGGTTATTCATGACTGTGAGGCATGTGCCACAATCAAGCAAGCTAAACAGTTAAAACCTTTGTGGTATGGGGGGTGGTGGTTGAAATATAAATATGGAAGCCTGGCAAATTGACTATATCACACTTCCTCAAACCCACCAGGGTAAGCACTAGGTGCTTACAATGGTGGAAGCAAGCACCGGATGGCTGGAAACATATCCTGTACCCCATGCCACTGCCCGGAACACCATCCTGGGCCTTGAAAAGCAAGTCTTGTGGCGACATGGTACTCCAGAAAGAATTGAGTAGGACAATGGGACTCATTTCAAAAACAACCTCATAGCCAGCTGGGCTAAAGAACATGGTATTGAGTGGGTATACCACATCCCGTACCATGCACCAGCCTCTGCGAAAATTGAGTGATATAATGGGCTGTTAAAGACTACTCTGAAAGCAACGGGTGGTGGTACCTTGAAAAACTGGGATAAGCTTTTGGCACAAGCCACCTGGTTAGTTAACACCAGGGGATAGATCAATCGAGCTGGCCCTGCTCAGTCAGATCTTTTACACACAGTAGAAAGGGATAAAGTCCCTGTGGTGCATGAGAGGAATTTGTTAGGGAAAACTGTTTTTTTCCTGCTTGAGGCAAAGGCAAACCCATTCGTGGGATTGCTTTTACTCAAGGACCAGGATGTACATCGTGGGTGATGTTGAAGGGTGGTGAAGTTCGATGTGTACCTCAAGGGGATCTAATGTTGGGTGAGAATACTCAATATTGAGCTGTATGATGTTAATTGCTATGCAATACTAACAGTATTCAGTAAGTGTTTTTCAGGTTACATTGTGGATGAAATTGGAGCTGGCTTCATGGACACCCCTCCAGACCATCTTCCTCTGCCCTGAGAGGCTTTTACAACAGATGAAACCTTCAATCATGAACTAAATAAATTAATGTATATATGTATATATTTAAGGACAAAAAGCAGGAAGGACACGAGCATGACGCAAACAGTATGGAGTAAGGGGTGGAATGCCATGGTCTGGGCCAGGAAAGAACCAATTTTCTTTTAGTAACTTTGCCTTTTAGTTAGGTCTCTTCTGAGAAGCTGCACTCTCTGAAATTAGCTGCATGTTTATCCAGACAGTAGCTGCTTCTAGCAGTGATAAGGCTCAGTGTTTATAGTTAGTGCTGGAACATCAGAAGAATATTATATAATTTACTTGAACATTCACAAAGCCCTAACAACATCTCTAGTGAGTTTATTACATAATTTTAGGAGAAGAAAAGTAAAGTAAAGCCATAAAAACAAGGAAGAGACAAAATATAAAGCAAAGATAGGTTATCTTCTTTCTATGGGCAAATATCAGCACAAGGCTGATGATCATGAAATATACAAGTGTTTGAGTTAGTTGTAAGACTGTGAAGAGCTTGAAGAGCAGTAGAAGGTGTATATGTGAAGGAATAATTTGAACAACTCACACAAATATTTTGGCTTTGTTTTTCAAAGTTACGTTGTTTTAAGCAGAACTGCCTGGATTATGGCCATCACAAATCCATTTGGTTATATGTCTTTCAGTACATCTCCATTGACTTGAAGGGGATTATTCTAGGAGTTCTTACAGCATGCTGGAGAATACACCGTATTGAAGAATCCCTGGGAAAATTGGCATGTCAACAGATTCAAAGTTGTCTGCAATTGACATAAGGGATGCATTTATTATCAATGAACTAAGGACTAAGCAAACACTCTAGTTTCAGTTGTTCTTCCTACATAAAGTGACAAAAACTGAATGCTGATTGGGCTTCCAAGTGAACGTACACAAAGTTGTCTTTGAGCTAGGAAGGATTGTGTGTGAAGATGTACCATATGGCTGATAAAATAACAGTGTCTACGTGCTTAATTTAAGACACGGATACGTAGTTAATCATTCAGATATGGAAATCTTAATGTTTAAAAAACCCGAAACTCACACCTGCAATTTTTAGTTCTAATTATAATGGCTGTATTCCCAAGTATGCAAAGATATTTTTCATAGACAAATGAATGACTCTGATTCCATATTTCTGAATCAGAATGACTCATATTTCATTACTATTCAAACACAAAGGTTCCCTGTCAGTAACGCCTGAGTAACATACTGTCAATAACTTCCCTCATGCATATGGGCAGCCTGAAATAAACTGCTAGCTCTTGGGTGTCTACAATTGTGACAACCTGTGAACGAATCACAGTTCACTCTTGAGAACTGCATCAATGATTCTACATATGGTACACAATTTAACCTGCACACCAAGGATGTGGGGTATATTGTGAGTCAGGAGTCCAGCTCATCATGATGTCAAGATGAATGTCTCAAAATCACACAGGAAGGCGAGGAAGCACAGACTCGCAAGGGCTACTCACTGAACAGCCGTAACCGGCAAAGGGTTTCATTCCTCCACATAGCTGCTAAGGGTTAGGAAGGAATACAGCAATTGAGTCTAAGCCATTTCTCTTTTAGTGTGAGAAGAGTCTGAGGATCTTTGCTGTGGGATTCACTGTATTGCATGTCTGAAATACATATAAAAATTCCTAGATCAAAACCTAGTGATGAAGACTACAGACTTTTGCTAAGGAACAAGTGACAAAGCTGGTATAATTCAGTTTATATTTGCGTTTGTATATGTTTCTGGCAAGCTCAGGAACACGGGTGTAATTTTGAGACATATACGGATGTAGACTTGTACTGGTTTGAGCTAGGACAGAACTGTTTAATAGCCAACCCAGATTTAAACCGTGACAAGACTTCAGATGGTACTTCATGTATCTTTTGTGAATTCTACAATTAATCTCCTGGGAGCACTTTCTGGTACAGCATAACATAATAATTTTATTTTGTGATTGACAGGAAGGAATTCTACCTCCCTGTCCCCTACTGAAAAGATTGAAAAAGTCTGATCAGGCTTTAGTGCACAAATGTCGGTGCCGTATACTGTTTCATCTTCCATACAGACGTGAGAAGAACTAGTGTAACTTTCAATTTTTTTTGTGTAATGAATTTTGAAGAGTGAGAGTGAACTTTCCTATCTGACTGCATGACCTTGAAAGGATCCACTGATCACTTTTACTTCTGTTTTAACTAGTTGTAACTTCATTACTTTAATGTCCTCTGAATATTTTGTAGGTTCCAAATATTGACAGAAGGATCCTGACTTGTCTTGCCACATGCACCGCAAGGGATGGTTAGGACCCTGAAAGCACTTCCCTCACAGCTTGCACATTAAGCCAGAAAAAGGGCAACATAAAAACCTAGTAGTTCACAGAGTGACTGGCAAAGATCTGTTGATCCTTCTAGCACTACTCCTCATATTTGTAGGATAAATGCCTTCTTTAAATGCCTTGAGTGATACATATTTATCAAGAAATACTATGTACTAGCACTGTCATATTTGAAGTGTCAGCTATGGAAATATCACTTCTGCTCCCTCCCTTCCCTCCAGCAGCTCCCAGCTTCCTCTCCCTCATCATGCCTTAGTTACAACAATACTAAGGGACTCCAACAGAGAAGTCTTCTGCTTTAAAGAAACAATTATCAGGAGTTCAAACACCACAAAGTTGTCATGAAATGAGGTACTGAATCCAGTCCATCAGTCTGGTTACCAATCCCAGGCTTGCAAAGCCAGTTATGGTTCAGATTTCACTTAGAGATCTCTAGTTCAGATTTCAGGAAATCTTACACCTGTGTATGCTCACAGGAGAATAGGCCCTCAGGATGCTGCCCATAAGCACAATAATGGCAACTAATGCAACATAAATGATTTCCTGCTTACTAATTTTTTTTCAGGATGGTTCATATAGAAATTACAAGCTAAGATCTCTACCACTCAGAAGCTAGATTCTGCAGTCCTAGCTTTGTGATTAAAACACATGATTCATTTTCTTCATTAAATAATTTTGGAGTCACAGATGGCCAGAGGCTGATGTTAAGCCAATTCATGCACTCCCAGTTAATAGCAGTTCATTTGACAGCTATGAATATCAGGGCCACTAAATTCAAGTACATTTTCTGAACACAATTTGTGAAGGAGGATGCTTAATAGCCTACATCTTGGTGGGGCAGTAACCCACAAACCGTTTGACTGTGAGAAGCTAATGTGGTACGTCCCTGGTGGTAAAGAAACCACATAATGCTTCTCTTACCTCAAAAATGAAGCTTTCGTCTCTGCTGTGAAGAGGTCAAAGAAAATGGCAAGAAATCAAATGTGCAGTGGATAATAATCAAAATTAGTAAAGGAGTTGGAAAAATTATAGGTTACTTGCCACTGTTAATTGTAGGTTTTGAGCCTTTTGTTTTAATTCCAGACATCTATGTAAGAAGAACCATTAATTAACCTCATTCAGTACCAACCCATTAACATGTATATTACACACTGGTTGTTGACAATAGGCCAGGCTGTGCTAAGAAAGGAACATGTTCCATAGCATGGCACTGAAAAGAAAGAAAAGTGCATGCTTAAAGCACAGCATTCTTGAGATGACCCTTTTCTTCTTGCACTGAACTGTTGCTGCCTTCTGTTAACAGTGTGAATACACTTTTGATTTTGGACTATAGTCCAATTACTATATTGATTAAAGCCCATTCTCTGGCTTACTTGCAGGATTTGGATAATCATTATTATGTTTACAATCGTTTATTTCAACCCTGTAAAACTCACTGCTCTAGCCAAGTAATTTCACATTTTTTCAGGTCTCAGAGGAGAAACAGTACAGGAACTTTGTACTTAAGCTGAAACCAGATGCGCCTACATCTGATGGGTGAAGGACAGCCATAGTCAGGTACTATAATTGTATCCAGCTCTTCTAATGTTTTGCTTCTGCCTGTAGGTAGGGATGATCTTTACAAAGCAGCAGATTTCATTGCAGTGCTAGGAAAACCAGGCTTGTATGCATGAAGTGGTCCTTGACTGCACTGAAAATTCAACTGTGCAGAATTACTTAGTACTTTTCACTGTGGTTTTACTTCATGTTTCTAAGCAATCAAAAAAATACTAAAGCATGTGCAGACCTAGATTTGTGGAAGCTTTACACATGCTTAAATCTTAAAAGCTATATTATGTTATTAAGCTGCCTTATACTTATTTATGAAATCTTAAGACTATAGTATTATTATTTTTAAGATTTTATTAATATTATTTTAAGATTAAATATTCTTGAGAAAAGTAGCACCTCTTATGAACAAAATATTTTAATTTAAAAATTAATTTATTGGAAAACTCAACTATTTCACTTCATTTTAGTCCCATCATATACAAAAATTCTTGTCTTTCCTGTGGTGTGTGTAGGCAAGGACTTTAAATAGTATAATTTATCTGCTTCTAACCTCACAGCCTAGAAAGATATTTTGGTTTCTGACTGTTGTTTTAATGCCTCACTGTCCATTATTTATGACAGGAACTTTGTGATTTCATAGGAAATTATGTGTCTAAAACCTTCTGCATAATTGACATTTTTGCTATGTATCTACTTGAATGCAGATGATCTCTCCAGGACTTTTCACAGTTTCCTCTAGGTACTTGCAAAAGGCAGACCAGTGCTCCAAATATTCACCAGGAATGAACTGAAAGAGACTCAGCTATTGTCCAGCTATATACAATTCAAATAATCAAATAAATATCACTCAAAAAAAAGTCATTTGTAAGACGGCGCAGCATGAGGATAGATCAGCAGCTGAAGTATCAGGGTGAATTGTGGCTACTCTAACAAAACTAGGTTATTTGGAAATGAGCAACTCAAGGATAGTAAATTTATTTTATTTTGGCAATATAGATCTATTTTGAGTGTCATGTATTTTGTCTTCAAATTAGCCCTTTTCTTTATGTAACATTGATCACTTTTAAAATTATCTGCATAACTGTAAATATCCTCCTTAAAAAAAAGTGTGTGCTACTACTTTCAAAGGCATGAAGAAACATTCGTGGACATGTGGAAAAGAACAATGTGGTTTATATTTCTATTTGAAAAACAAAGCATGAAATTGTAAATTTAAAATGGCTTTTTAAATATGCCAAGAACATAAGAAAAATAATTAGCAAATCTGTGGGTATGTTTAAGAATTTCTCCATGAGTATTTGTTAGATATTTTCATGTGTATGAACTCTACCCTTAGCCACTGCTTTTATGTTTAATTTCTGAAAACATTTGGAACCAAATTCAGCTGACAAAAATTTTTCCCAACCAACAGTTCAAAGTCCTTGTGACTGTGCCTGTTAAGCAGGAAGTAACATAAAAAAGGTCTTTGGAATTACCATAAATAAGCATCCTTGGTTGTATTTCAAATCTACAAGATAAATGGAGAAAATTTCTACTTTCTACATAGTAACTACATTCAGGAACAATTAAAGTGATTTGCAGTATATTAATTTTAGAGTTACATTAATTTTAGGGTTAATTCTGAGCTCATTTACTCCAGACTATTACTTACTTGAATGACTTTTTATGCCTAAAAATTATGTACCTTGAGAATCCCATTCAGAGGTGTATCAAGGAAGGCATCAGCAATACTATAAGGAAGAAAATGAATTCCTGTCTAGACAACAAGCAATGTGCACCCCTTCTGTCTTCCATACCTGTAAATTAATCCCTGAGCCATTCAAAATTATCTGTTTCTGCTGCAAATGAACTGGAACATTTGAGTTATTGACTCAGCTCCAGTCAAAGTTATGACTGCAGCTTGTAGTTTGTTACAAAATTATGTACCAGTCAAATGGTGCACCTATTTAGCAAAGAAAAGATGACAAATGAGATCCCTTTTGCAGGATGTGATGAATGGGATGGCTGCTGGACTTTGTCTTGTTATGTGCAGGACTAGAGCAGTGGGCTTTGAGGAATAATGAAGGGGAGTAACAGAATCTTGTATTCAGCACACACCAGTGTTGATGTTGCACAGTGCTTTAACTTATATAAAACTAATAGTCTTACATTTGTAACTCTACAGTCTTTCACTTGTAACACTACAGTCTGCCCTTCATTTTGTATGCAACCTGTCACATCCACAACCTCAGGCTGCTGTGGCAGTACCTTTTACTTTTTTATCCCAACAGGCTGTTATGCTCGCAACCTCACACTGGAGGATTCAGGAAACATTATCACATCTGTAAAGCTGGGTTTTGTAGAAAGTGATTACCATTGAAATATCAATTTCCCCTTTCCATCCCTTGCTTCTCTTCATAGTTTTTCGTTTGTAATTTAAGCTAGGAAATAAATAAATCTTAATAGATAATTCCAGTAGATAACAGTAATATAGGTAAGCAATAAGTATTTGCTGATAATGTACATGCAGAAAGCTAAACAGCCAATTGGTGTGTACAACATTTGTGCCTCATGAAAGTATGCTCTCATAAGCACTATTTCTGCAATGAAACAGTCCTGATGAAACCATATTGTTACTGTGTAAAAAATTATTCGGAGGAACACCTTATGCAATGCACAGTATACATAGATGAGAATGATAAGCTAAGGAGATTCTCACCAATTCTTTTTTGGCCAGTGACTTGGAGAGTTTTCCCTTCTTACTCCTTCCCTTTCCTTTCCCCTTTCCCTTGGGTTGTTACGCTACAATGTTTTTTGCTGAATACACTCATGACCTATTCCAGGAATAAGTCCTTGCTTAATAAGGATTTTGGAAGACACTCATTTCATCTTAGTTGACTTTAAAGACTGTGTGTTAAGACAGTAAACTAAAAAAAATGCCACCTAACAGGAAATAGATAAATATATTCCTTTAAATAATATTAAGCAACATTACTGTGACAAAATAGAACAATTCAGGCACCTACCAATATTTAATCAAATATCATGATTTTATATTAGTTTTTCTTCCGGACAGTCAATATCAAGTGTGTTGGCACAGCTGGATTTTCTTACAGCTTTTTTCATAGGTCAAACACCTAATTGTCATTTACCAGGGAACGTATAATTTGTAAATATAACTCATTATATTACTGATCAATATAGAGGGTAAATGAAATATATTTAAAAGATTTTGTTTACATCCCAGTGCACTAATTACAAGACTTTTTTATGATCCTTTTTTTACTTCTTCTGAATTTTATGTATTATGCTTACATTTTTTGTCCTCTGTCATACACTGAAAGAAATATTACTCCTTGCTGCCAGGCAGCTGCCATTTTACTCCACAAAATTTAGGGAAAGGGAAGATATGGAAAAATTTACCTCACAAGACTGTTATATGATTATTTTTCAAAAATAATTTCAAAGTCTTTCTTTACAATGGCAGTCAAAGCATGTGTTAATGTAAATCAGAGGAAGAAATGGCATTCTGCTTTTTTTAACATATTACTCAGAAGTTAATAACAGGATTATGGACTAGATCACTAACTCTGGTTACTTAGAAAAAACACAAAACTTTGGAGAGGTTTGATAAACACAATATAAGGAATCAACCCTCTAAGCATTTTTGTATATAATTAATTTTAAACAAGAAGTCTGAAAGATGGATCACAAGTTAGATTAGCGTGATAGTTGCATTAACCTAATATTTAGGAAAATAAACTCTGTGACAAGGAGCTCTACGAGCTAAATGTTGTCCGAGCACAACATACAGACTCAGAGGGCTCCTAAGCAAGACAGAGAAGGTGAAGAAATGTAGGATGATACCGGGAATGGGAACCACGAGATAATGCTTGTTTCGTGATACCAGTAGCTGGACCCTACTAATTTTTTTGAGGATGTCAAGGCAAAGAGAAGTTTTAAGTGCAGCATAAAGTAGGATTGCAGTGTTCCTTTGGTGATATTTATAGGGAAATCTCATCCCCCAAAGAGGCAAACCTGCTTGACAAATGTATCCAGTTAGACATGGAAACTGATTATATGAACCTGTGCCAGACAAAACCATTCATGGAACAGACTCCCCAAGGCCCGCAGCCAAGTAACTGGCACCTCTGTGAAAACATATTTAAGAAAGGTCAGAAAACACTGTACAGACAGTGGAGAAAGCAAACAACAACAAACAAAGAGAAACAACCAAGTAAGTACTAAGGTTAGGAAACAGGGAGAGGAGATGCTCCAAGTGCTAGAGCAGAGCTTGCTCTGAAGCCCCATGGGGGAGCCCATGCTGGAGGAGGTTTATCCTGAAGGACTGCAGCCCATGAGAAGGAGAGGAACTGTTACAGTCTACCGTAACTCTCCCATTCCCCACTGCCTTTGTGTTGTGTGGGGTGGGGAAGAGGTGGGAAGTAAAGGAGTTGGGAGTGAAGGAGTAAAGGTGAGCCTGGGAAAGGAGGAGTGGGGAAAGGTATTCTTTTAGTATTTGTTTCTTTACCATCCAAATCTATTTTAATTGACAATAAATAAATAATTTTCCCCAAGTTGAGTCTTTTTGCCCATGATGGCACCAGATAAGCAGTGTCCCTGTCTTTATATCAACCAACAAGCTTTCTCATCCCATTTTCTCCCCCTGTGCTGTTGAGGAGGGAGAGTGAGAGAGCAGCTGGGTGACATTTTAGCCCTTAGACAAGGCTAACCCAACACAGTTGTCTGTGTGATGGAGAAGACGAGTCATTAGAAAGAGAGCCAGAGAATAAATAAGATCATTCTGACCTAGAAAAATGATATTATTGGAGTATTCTGAAAGTCTATCACAAGGACAACTGCTTATGTGGACCACAACAGAAGATGTTGCCACAGCCAAAAGTAAAATTATACAGGCTTGGTAAAATTTATGGTAATATAGACAGTTAGAAAATGCTCTATTTCTGATATATTAAATGAAGAAAGAATGGACATAACAAGTTAGAAAGACCAAAGTCAAAGATGACTGTGGCTGTAGATTTCATGATGCTATCCACAGTTGTACAGAAGAGAGCTGAAGGTTTCTGTATAGAAGGCTAAAATCTGCTTTTTAATCTTACTGAGTCTTGTCTGATGACTAGCTATCCATGTTAGATTTTAGAGAAACGAGAGATTTTGGACAGAAGATGTAGCTATATAGATATGTCTTGTATAAAAAAAACTGAAGTTGAATGTATGCCTGTGCAGAAGATTACTTTTGTAAAAATTTGCAGGATCAAATTCTAAATGCATTACTTTACCTTTGAGTTGGAGAAATAAGTTTGAGTTCAAATAGTTAACTCTTTATATTTGTTTCTTAGCATTTCAGTATTGATATTATCAAAGTGTGCTTTCAAAGTTGCAGGTTTCTGTTCTTAAGTCAGATATCTGACTTTTCATTATGTTTTTTTCCTATCTCTTTAATTTCTGATTAGGCTTTAACAATGAATGGGATACATCTTTCAAACAGAGTCACTTTATCTTTATTATTCCTATCCACATTACAAATTAATTCGTTAGCATTCTCATCACAAAACCCAAGCTCATTATCTGATAAGGCAACATTTCTTCAGATACATCTTGAGGTATTAGATTTGCCTTATATTCTCAGTACGAAACTTTCACTTCCTAGAGATAGATATAAGTAAATCATGATTCTGCTCATTACTTTATCCTCATTGAGATTTTTTTCTGTCCTTTGTAACATGGGATCCTTATTTGTTTTCTTCTCCCTTTGTTAATTGGTTTGCGACTCCTGAATACAGTATATATTCTATTCTTGACTATGGAAAATGAGTTCTAATTTTTTAACATGTAATTTATATTCAGCAATATATTAAATTAAAAACTACATATGGGTAAAAATTAAAACAAACACAAAATTAACTCCTTTAAATATATATTTGCTGGGATGTGTTTAGTACTGAAATAATAATGGCCATATTATTACATCTGTACAGACAGCTTATTTGCAGAGGGAGCAGGTTTTTGCATTTAGTCTTAGCTTTCTCTCTAATAAGATACGTAGTTTTCCCCTGTTAATCTAAAACTTTTTATCTCATCGCCTATTTGGTTTAGTCCTACTCAATTCCAGTACATCCTGAACCTTGTGCCAGACCTTGATTAGTATCTCAATATATGCCCCCAAAGAGGAAAATAAGCGATACACAGAATCTAGAGATTTTTAGCTGATTAAAATTTATCAATAAACAACTTTATTTTCTGTATTACTCCATGGTAATTTCTCAGGATTCTATGCAGTTCTTCAGCACTGCTGAAAAATTGCAGATTATTGTAGACACTGGCAGAAGTGCCCTAAAGGTACACTTCTTTGCCACACAGGCCACTAAAATATTAGAAAGGATCAAGCTGTTAAAGGGGTGAGCTAGACACAACTGCTCTCCATCTTATTTCCCGATTTTACTTAAAGAGACCCATGTCTTTATTCACTTATTCCTATGAAAGTGTTCAGTATCACTGTAAGACAGTTGAGGGTACATGAAAGAACCACATGGGTTCTGACAAGGAAGCACAGGTGATACAGGAAGCCTGGAATATTTGCAATGGCAGCTGGAGGCCAGGTGGACCTCCAAGAACATCTGGATGGTGCCACACTGCTTATCTTTAGGGAAGTGAATTGAACCGAGGGTATGAGTCAGCTCTGTATTCCAATTTGGAAGCCCAAAATAGAAGCTCCAGGGACTCACCTAGAGATAGTCTAGCTGCAAATATGTTCAGCTTATGGGACTAGCCTAGAAATGACACAAATAAAAAACAATAATGTCTATAATGTGAGCATCAGGCCCTTGGCACCAGTTCGCCCACTCTGCAGATTCACTCTTTCCTTTGTGCACAGCTTGCTAATGCAGGTGTAGCCAAAGAATCTCAGTTGCTGCTATAGTAAGAGGGGGTCCTGTGAAGAAGGATCACCTAGACTCTGGTTCAACTGTCTTCAATGAAAAAAATATTAGTTATTGGTCAACAATATCACTCCAACTTTTGTTCAGTGAATCAACAGGATCCTCACTGACTATAATAAGATTTTAAATGAATAGCATGAAACAGATGATATATGAGCAAATTTAATGTTGTAGTATTTATAAAAGCATGCCAAGGATGTGATTTCTTTTTATAACATTGATGAAACAGTATTTGTCACAATTGGATCAAACCTGTCATAATGGTACAAATTTTGCTTAAAGCCATCTGTACACTGAGGCAGAATACTACAGGTGTTAGTATTTCACTCTTCAAATAGGCATATCTGTACTTCTAATTAATGGAAGTACCTGAGGGGCAAAGTATTGTTGAATACAACCAAGTTAGTAGGGATAATAGAGACCTGTGTTAGTAGAAATACTTAAAGGGAGGGTGCTAACAATGCTATAATTTTTCACTCTTTCTATTTACTAACATCTTTTTCAGCGATTGTACTCTGCCGTGAAGCAGTAGTAAATCGTCACTTTTCTCCGCCAACTCGCATACACACTGCAACTGAACTAAAGTATTGTAGGACAGAAAAAATCTGTCTCTGTGTTATTTATATATATGATTTGTTGGTTACTCTTGCAGGGTATTGAAAGACTTCAGCAGTACTGTTATTGCACTGGTTGTTTTTTCATTGTTAATCAATTGGCTGATTACAGTTTGATGCATTTGTCTGTATTTACCTGTATATTTTTATCATGGAGAGCTAGAGCCCATGGATAACACTTCTGCAAGTTTGGATTATGAAACACTGTTATAAAAACACTCTAGCTGAGTCTGGCAAACTCTTTACTATTATGACTGGTTCATACTTCCCTTTCATACTCAAAATGAACCTTATATGTAATATTAGGAGTTTCTTAATAGCTCTGAACACCATAGAATATGTAGCTACATAAAGATCATTTATCATTACATCAAAGTAAAATTTAGATGGTAACACTCATTCTGGAATAATAAAGAACTTCTGTTGACCTTTTAGAAAAAAACCTCCACATAACATTTTCAACTGCACTTTGACTTAAGCAACAGAAGCACTTAGCCACAAAAAGTAAAAATGACAGAAAATAAAAGCTATCAATAGAGAATATCTGTGTTATTGTGTGAGGGAATTATTGCCCTTTTTCCTTTCCAATGGGTCCAACTACTGTGTTGCTGCTAAGAGGTGCTCCATTGTAAAATCTACTCTGATTAAGTCGTATCTTTGGTAGTCTTGCTGTGTTTCTTCACAGCAGAGTGAATCTAACTAAGGTTGGTGCCACACTAGGACAGTTAAATTGCTTTCCGTAACCTTAGGGTTCAGATAAGGCCCCTTCATTTCGGTTTGAAATGTGGGAGTCTCCAGGACATTGTGTGCACAGATATAGTGTTGTGGGATGTTTTGGCTGTTCTTTACTTCATAAGATTTTGAAGCCTGATGGGCTGAAGAGCTAAGCCAGGTGCTGCCACTGCCTCTGCTAGGATGTCTGGATGTCCAGTCCCAGCCCTTCAGGTGCTCCCTTGCCAGCTCTGGAGCAAATATCCAAGGGCCCTGACCAGAGACATCAGTTACTCACCTGGGAGTGTGGTCAGAGCAACAACTTTAATGTCCTGCTCCACAGTCCATCCTCCACCTTTCTTTCCTGGTCAACATTTTGATAAACTAACATCCTCTTTCTTTTGTGTACATTGTCCTGCTGCTTTCATGTTGCTATCTTGTTAGCGATACCACAGGTCAGGTTATATACAAGTATGTAGTGCTCTTTTTGTTACCTGTAGCACTTTGACATTTCTCACGCAGTTATCTTGTTGGTGGAGCCATAAATCAGGATTAGCTACCTGCATGCATACCTTAACAGCCTCTTCCTTGAAAATAGAGTATCAGCTATGAAAGTGCTCAATAGGCATTGAGCATTGTGAGGTGTTGACTCAAAAAAGGCTTTCATACTTGCTGATGACAGTCAGTGGCAAGGCTGTATGTGGGAAGATGACGGCATGGCTGGTCAGTGAACGATCCTATTTAACAGTGATTCCAACACTGGACCCTATTTAGAGTGTGCCATAGGAGGGTAGTAAGATTTTTCTATTTCATTTTGATGAAAAATATTTGCAAGTACAGTTCAGGCATTAGTTTTCATAAACATTTTCAATCAAGCCACTCTGAGATTGCAACAAGCCTTAGCTTATAGTCCAGATGGTAGATTATTGAGATGAATACTGACAAAACTTTCTTCATTAGTAACTTTTTACTTTTAATCAGCTGGGCAATTATTTACAAGAAGTATCTTTTAAAGAGGGCCATTACTTTGCCCTGTCTTGAGGTGTTTTTATCTTAGGCTTTCTATCTTTGGCAATTATCTTAATTTTATCATAAAAAAATAAGTCTTTAAGAAAGTACATACTGTTTCTGTTTTCAATCCTTTTTTTCAACGTGAGTTGCTCTGGGCTTCACTATGTGTTAACTCTACGACACTCATAACTCAAGCAATAACATTTCTGGTAAATATTTCTGGAAAACAGAAACTGGCCAATCAAACTAAACCCCTACCCTATCATAAGCTATACACAAAGATTTCTTTCCTCTTTTCCTTTTGAATATATCTTGCAATCTCAGGTGTTTAATCTGGACTTAACTTCTAGGGTGTCCTGTTTTTCCTGATACCACCTTGTCCTACTTTAATATGTATATTGTTTGCAGTTGGTCAGTCAGGTTTCCTCTACATACGATGCAATACCCAAGGTTAATGCTACTGCTGTGTTATCTGCTTTTAATTTGGCACTACTTAGGTAACACAGAAAGATTTGTTTGCATGCTGAGAATTGACACAGTAATATTCCTTATTGTATGGTTTGCAGGCAACTATATCTAAGATCTACAAGTTGTGGAAAAAACCAATATACTTTAGTTGCAGTACACTGTTTTCCCTGATATTTCTTTGTATTTTAGCTTTCACTTCTGGAAAGATTTAAAAGCATGACAGCATTCATAATGTTTAGGATGACTTTGTTCTGATACTTGATAAATCCCTCCAAGAACCAACTTACTCTTGCCAGTAAATCTTATCATTTGCTGCTACATAATTTTGCTGCAACATTTGTTAAATTACAATTGTTCTTAGTGCATAAAAAGTGGTAGCAAATAAATCTCCCTAGGGAGCTCTAAATGACACACATAGATACTGTTTTCCTCAACAGTTCAAGAACTGAAACAAGAAAAGTAGATTTTTCTTCTGCAGATATACATGTTGGAAAGACAAGAGGGATGACAGCATCATAGGAAGAAGAGAATAGTGTCAGAATAGCTCTGTTATGAAGTAGAGCATTTATGAAAAAAAAAACAGTGCATGACTTTTTTACCCTTTCTCAAAAATACATAATAATAATAATGATCAAACAGTGTGAATGGAAATTAAAGTCAGATAAGTCTGAAGAGTTTTGTATTGTTTTGATTTAATGAAGACCTATAATATTACATGGGGGTAGGTTACATTCTGATTTTGGACATGATTTCCATTCATTTTTGCAGACAAAGTAATTTTGTTCAATATCTGTTCTTTGACCTTCCTGGTTTCAGTACACTGACTAATGGAATGTTTCATTCATCTGTAAATCTGTGTCTCAAAAATGTAAAACCAATTCTGAAAAAGTAGGTTCCTAAGATGAAACTTACTTTCCCCACTGGACTCCCCAAAAATAAGAAATGTATAATATCACATAGAGAGAACAAACAATCTTTCCTCCTCACGTTTGAAGTTTATATTTTTTCCATACTGAAATAAATTTCCTTCTAAATAAATGAGACAGATTAGCTTGCTTACCTATAGCTCTCTTCATTAACATGCTCTACTTACTGGATTTCCAGCTAGAGCAAATAAAAAGTGAAGGCAACAGAAAATATTCCTTAATTTCAATATCTCTTGTATGTGGGAAAGAATCAATAAAAATAGCTATTATAGTATTATACATAGACATTATAACAGTATTGTAATATATTTTATAACATCAAATGACATGAAACCTAACTTTAAAGTTTTACTCAGGTTATTGTAGTGTAAAAGGATCCTGTTTCCTACTCATTGCTAGTAGAAAATTATTTTTTAACAGTTTAGCTGTCAGATTTTTTGAACAGTTGTCAGACAAAATTATTCCTTGTTCTCTTTTAGATCATGGGCATACAGTTCTATAGAGTCATTATATTTATATTTCCTAGCAGTTTCCTATGCTGAAATTGATTACTTTTTAAAATAAATGTTCATAAGCTATTGTTGAAGGAAATATTTGAGATGAATAATTGGTATGCAATTCTACTGAGATACCATGAAGAAATTACTATACACCATGCATAAGATGAGTTGGGTGGATACAGAAAAGACAATTGATCCATGTCTCCACTAATAATTGTAACACAAATATTTTTGAAGTTCAATCTAGCTAAATTTCCTTTCTAAAAGGAAGATTAGTCTTACATGAGCGTCTTAGTATTTAGAGATACAATGAATATATGAATTTTCATCTTATCTAGTTCAGTAATTGTTACCATTTATTGTGAAGACGTGGTTTTTCTCACAAAGTTTTCATCTCTATTTCGTTCTCAAAAGGCTTCAAACGTATTGTAGTGTGGACAAGGAAACTATGCAAGCCCACTCACGAGAGCTTGAAATGTTGCCCTACTCTGCCTTCATTTTTTCCTTTTAAAACACCAGTAAGTTTGCCACTAGCCATTTAATTGCTACTTCATCTCTCTGTTTTGGTGTAAAGTAAAGAATCCAGTCTGCTGTTTTCAGGCCTGGAAATTTAATGAAGAAGCAGGAAAGAATGTTGTCATCCTTTTAACAGTAAGAGTAGCATGGTTCCATACATTTAATGACATAATTTATTCCTTCTGCAGAAAACAGGCTTGACCTTGTGTACTTACTATAGAATCACAGAACCACAGAATCATTGAGGTTGGAAGTAATCTCCAGAAGTCATCTGGTCCAAGCACCCTGCTCAGGCAGGGCCACCTAGAAACTGTTGTCCAGCACCTTGTCTAGTTGGCTTTTGAATATGTCCAAGAATGGAGACTCCAAAACCTCCCTGTGCAACCTGTGCCAGGACTCAGTCACTGTCACAGTAAAAAAAAGTGTTTCCTGATGTTCAGATGGCACCTCCTGTGTTTCAGGTTGTGCCCGTTGCCTCTAGTTCTGTCACTGGGCACCACTGAAAAGAGCCTGGCTCTGTCCTCTTTGCACCCTCCATGCAGGTATTTATATTCATTAACAAGATCACCCCTAAGCCTTCTCTTCTTTAGGTTAAACAGTCCCATCTCTCTCAGTCTTTCCTCATAGGAGAGGTGCTCCAGTCCCTTAATCATCTTCATGAGCATTCATTGGACTTTGTCTAGTTGGTTCATGTCTCTCTTGTCCTGAGGAGCCCAGAAGTGGACCCAGCACACTCCAGGTGTGGCTTCACCAGTGCTGAGTAGAGAGGAAGAATCACTTCCCTCCACATGTTGACAATACTTTACCTAATGCAGACCAGGATACCATTAGCATTCTTTTCTGCAGGGGCGCATTGCTGGCTCATGTTCAACTTGGTGACCATCAGGACACCAGGCCCTTTTCTGCAAAGCTATCTTCCAGTTGGGTGGCCCCCAGCATGTACTAGTGCATGGGGTTTTCTTCCACAGGTGCAGGACTTCACATTTCCCCTTGTTGAACTGCATGAGGAGGCTGTCAAGGTCCCTCTGGATGGCAGCACAATCCTCTGGCGTATCAGCCACTCCTCCCAGTTTTGTGTCATCAGCAAACTTGCTGAGTGCACGCTCTGCCCCTTAATCCAGATCATTAATGAAGACGTGGAGCAGGACTAGACCCATTATTGAAACCTGGGAAATACTGCTAGTTACTGGACTCCAGATAGACTTCATATTGTCTTCATATTGTTTCCTCCTTCTTCATAGGAAGTTTCCTATATAAAGGAGATAATTCACAAGAAAAAAACCTGTGTCTGTGGTATAAGCTTCAGTTCCTGCCCCTGCTGTACCTCAGTGAGCCTACTATTCCAGTTTTACTAAGAAAGAGAGAGAATACGGCACATATTCTACAAACCAGACTGAAAGCAATTATAAAACTTTTTGTTAATTTGACATTTCAATAACATCCTGTGTTTGAAGTTACTGCTTTCTGACACCTCAGCATAACTCTCAGTCAGATAAGCTTTTAGTGTTTTTATCTCAAAAACAGGCTGAACAACAAGTAGCTCTGAGTTTTCATCTCCTTTTTTTTTTTTTTTTTACTCATGGTTCTAGTCTGGTTTCCAAGTTTGTCCACATGCTGCAGTTATTCTCCCATGTTTGATCAATTCAGGTGGATTTTTAAGTCAGAGATGCCTATTCCTTTTTCTCAGGGAAGCCAGCACACAGGATACACTTCCCTCTGTTTCTCCTAGCTTCTGCTTTCTTACCAGCAGTTCTGTCCTAGTTTGACCCCAATGCAGTACTCCATCCCATACACATTATGCTCAGAATAAAGGTGAGGGATTACAAGGGTCAGTCCCTCTCCCTTTATGGCCAGGGCACTAACGGGATCTAATGGCCCTAAGCAGCCTCACCTGGTGCTTCTGCCCACACCTATGGCCCAGGACCATATTTAAGCCCAGTATGGGAGTGTTAGGGGGGGCTGGTGATTTTGCAGGGTGCTGCTCTACAACTCTATTCAGTTCTTCACTTAAGCATCTGAGGAGGACTCTACCCAGTTCCTTCCTTAAGCATCTGAGGAGGACTGTACCCAATTATTCTGCTTTTGATCCTGAACCTAGCTCCTGCCTGCTGCTGAGTACAGTCTGGGACTTTCCTGGGGTGTGCCCCACAGCATCTGGGTGACATGTTTGTCATCAGTGGTGGGGGGAGCTTGATATTGAGTTTGTGCATATTTTCCCATTATTGTAATACACAATTCTTGTAGGTAGATTAAAGCAGTTTTTAACCATTCTAAACCATAAGTCTCTTTCCCCTCCATTTTGGGAAGGGAGGGAGCTAACAAAGAGCATCTGTTGTTCGTTTAATAGCCAGCCAGCTTTAAACCTTGACAAGTTCCTTTTGCTGCTGTTTGGCATAATTCACCTCTCCTTGCTGACAGGTGCATCTGTGAAACTGCAGACATGGACAAAGTTGATTTTCTCCAAGAAACTTAACTGCTGTTCAGTTCTCCTTTCATTAAATCCACAGGACAGCATGAAATTTATCTGCAGCTGGGTCTGTCCCTTGAAGATCAGGGCAGCATGCACACTAACCAAAGCATTCTACACTTGCTCCAGTCTTCTTGTATGTGATCCACGTTCTCATCCAAGGCTACAGTGATCTTCTAATGATAACAGATTTCCTTGTAGGACATGCGTATCTTGGTTTCCCCTCTTCCTAGCCATTCTCCATGAAACAGGTGATCCCAGCCCTCAGAAATCTGAAATCAAATCAAAACATTTATTTACATGTTTAGTTCAAAATATACCTTTATTTTCAGATAGCCTTATCTCTCTCTCTTTTAGGGGTTTAGAAAAAAACTGAGGCTTTTTGAGTTATTTATCCTATCTCCCATAAAGCTTTTGCATTTTGTACCTGTACAGTATGCAGCAACAAGACCTTCTATCCTGCCTTCCTCAACTGCAATAACAAATTCAGACTTTATCCATACCAAAGTCCTAGTAGTTTTCTGAGTGTTACTCAACATGGAGCAATAGCAAGCATGCTTATAAATGAAAAGGTGTTTCTTGCAACAGAAGATATGTAACAATAAAAAACCTGCCTCTCTTGATCACGGACTACTTCAAATTAAATTATGACTCAGTTTTTCTAAGATTTGCTGAAGTATTTGGTAATTATATGTTCAACAAAAAATAGAATTTTCTTCTTTGTAGGACAGACACAATCTGTTTTGCAGCTGACAGAGTATATAAAAATGAATTAAGATTTAGGACTATTCATGAATGTGTTTTTTGCAATGTATTATTCATGTCATGAAATCAATAACTTATTTGAGACTGTGCTCCCTAGGAGAAAATACTGAACAAAGACCATTAATAGACTTGTTTAAATCTTAACTTTGATCTCCCATGGCATAACAGTGTACAAAA
This sequence comes from Steatornis caripensis, assembly GCA_013398225.1. Classification (NCBI taxonomy): domain Eukaryota; kingdom Metazoa; phylum Chordata; class Aves; order Caprimulgiformes; family Steatornithidae; genus Steatornis; species Steatornis caripensis. Next base: position 70,948 of record VZSC01002184.1, on the reverse strand, counting down.
TTTCTCATTGTGTTCTTCAAGCTTACAGGATAGACAGATAAAAAGAAAAGATAAGAGATGAGAACACGAATTAATTGATAGGCTGCAACTTTAACTAAACAATGGAAAGGTACAGAGTTCTTTCTTGTAACTCATTTTGTCTTACGTAACTTAGGTAAGTGCAAAGATGTAGTTTTAATAGTAATAATGAAAACCTTTTAAGTCATCTGGTACTGGAGGCTTCTGCCCTCACTATGAGTGAAGGTCTTTTCAACTTTATCCTAGAAGTTATTTATGGTAAGAAATGGCCCTTTGCTTCCATCCACTCTAGACACAAATTGTTAGAAGGTCTCCTGCCTCCTCTTGTCCATTCAGCAGTTTGCTGCTCTTAGGTATCTTAACGCTTTCTGATTCTGAGACTGTAGCTTCTTCAGCACTGTGTTCTCCTTTTTGCTCTTGTCGTGCTCTGGGACATAAACTGTATTGTGCTTCTGTGGACTAATGAGGAATCCCTCAAAATCTGTGTTCTCTCATGTCTTTCTATCCATACACCTGCCTCCAGTGCTAAGTTTGCTAAAACGCCCTTTTCCATACCACTAATTTATTTTTTTTCTTCCCCCTAAATGTTAGTTTAAGAATACAGTAGATTGGTTTGTCTTAAATGCCCTTAAATAACTGTGGAAGAAATATTCAGATCTACTCAAAAGAGTTCACATTTTCTTCTCCTGGAAATTACTTCCCTTTTATTGCTCTCTCCTTGCATCTCCCCCTTCCTGAACACATCTTCACTGACCTTGATTAGTCCAAAAGTTAAAGCCCTCTTTGGCATAAAAAATCCAGTGCTTCTCCAACATCTTAATTTAAATAAATAAATAAATTATTACCTTTTTTTTCCTGATCTAATAAGAATCATTAGGAAAAATAAACAAGGTGCTGTGCTACAAGCACCTTTTGTATCGGGGGAAGGAATAATAGTTAAAAAATATTCCTTTGCTGGCGATGGAGAAATCAAACTGAAGAAATGGCTGATGGTATCACACCCTAGGCCAATGAGAACGAAAGTAGATTTTAATCACTCCTGAGGCATATTTTCATGGACAGTTGAGGTTCAATAAGAGACACAGTTCTCAAAGATATCTTTTATGATCTGTTTCCTTTGCAAGAGCTGTCTTGACTGATGTTGCCAAGAGGAAAGGAGTTTGTGGAACATGAACTATACTGCAGAAAATAAATGTCCAACAAAATATGTGATCTTGTTGCCATTGTTATAACCACATATTTCAGCAGACTATGACTCTCCTGTAATTATGAACCAGAATCCAAACCAGCTATATTATAACAAACAGATACATTAACTTCACGGGGTCTAAACTGACTTTCACCAGTAAGAATTTGTTTCTAAGTGCGCATTACTAACTACGGTACTGAAAGCAAGCTGCTGAAAATGTGAAGTTCACAAAATGAATACAAAGATAACAGAATCTAAAGAAACTCTGAATAATAAAATAGATGCCAACAAAAGCAAACAGGCAACTGAGGCAACTTCAATGAAGATCTCTCTGGCTATTAAGAATTACTGAAGGCATGTCTTGTAACAGTTTTTTATAAAAAATGGGAAATTACTTCTCATTTTACTTGTCAACAGATTTTTCCAAGAGGTAAATTTAAACAGGTTCACTGATTATTGTAAGAAAGACAGCTAATACATTTAAGACACCTTATATAATAAATATTTGTTATGGCTGGGAAAAGAGTTGCCTTTAGTGACTACATATAATTATTTCCTGCTTGAATAGCTGATTAACATAAAGCTTCCTTCAAATAGCTAGAAATTGGGCTATAAAGCAATTAGTAATCAGGTCTGTTATAACAGTGTTGTCCCACTCGGTGAAAAGATTGTAATGGTTATTCCATTTTTTACAATTATTCTGAAGATGTGTCTTTTTGCAGAAAGATAAATATTTTGATGAGCAACAAGAAAAGAATCATTCTGGCATTAAACAGAACTACATAAACGTGACTGAGATGTTCTCAGTAGAAGAAACGAAAATAGAAAACTTCATATCGTACTGCAATTCCTACTGGATTCTCTGGAACCTCTGTGTCTGAAGGTGAAGACTAGTATACACTTGTCCCTTGAGACACCAAAAAAAAAGTTTTAACAGTGAAAAATTCAACATTAAGCTTTTTACTATACTGGAAAATACATAGGTATTTACATTTGAGATTCATAATAGAAGACATGTGAATTAAATAAATACCTGCTTAAGTGCTAGAGAAATGCCCAGTCACATGAATCCATGCAAAAGATAAACTATTAAATTTTGTCCAAGCATTAACAACTAAGTGAAGGAACAATGCAATGGATGTTAAAATAACTCTAGTTTCAATATCATAGGTAAAATCCTATTACAGTGTTAAAATTATTTCTTCTATTATTTTTTTTTTTTAAAAATCTTTTTAACATTAACTGGGTGTATTTCTATATCAATCAGCAAAGCTCATGTTGACAAATGATAAAAATGTAAATATTTTGATAGATATAGAAATCGTGCGTCAGTTTCTTGGACTTGGATGGATCTATAAACATAAAAGAGCTGACACCTGCACTTCACTCTTTTGATTGCCTGTGTTCTGTAATCAGACAATATGCCTTATAAAATCATAGAACAATGTTGATTTAGTGCGGAGAATTTACTGAGCTAAGATCACAAGGAGGCTGCTACATCTTTAAACCACACAGCTAAAACAACATTACTACTTCATAGTGCTTATTACTTCACTTCTTGGCATCAATAAAGTTTGAAATACTCATTAGCAGCTTGTTTGTTGAGTCAGGCTTGTCTTTTATTTATGAAGTGTTTGCAAACCAGTAACTTTGTTACAAATGAGATTTATCCTCATCAATCTTCCATTAATGGCAATTGTAGACATATTGTATATCATCCTATAGATTGTTAAAAATCTCAGGAAAAAGAACATTTCTTTTACTAGTCAATACTTCAAATCTGCTAATGGAACTCTGTGACAGATGACTTGCCACAAGCATGGTTTCTGTACCCTGAGTAGATAGAAAATTAGGATCAGTGCCTGATGGTCAATATTTCAAGAACAGGATGCAGGAAGAGTTACTATTTAAGACTTACAGAGAAAACTAACCTTTGTGAACTGCATCATTCAGCAATATTTCTGGCCTTCATTTGCACAAATAGTAGTATAGCTGCTTACATGAGGTGTGATGTGGTCAAAAGATTTTTTTCAATCCTATGAAAAAGCATGATACATCGTTCACTGACATTTGTGCTATCATGATAAAATGACTTGTTTTTTCTGGGCAGCAGAGACTGCAAATGGCAGACAAAGACATGTTAAAAAAACCTCAGTATCTCTGGGCTCATTTGTGCTCTTATGTATCAGCCTGAGAGCACATAATGAATTTTAAATCACATTGAGAGTGACCACAAGTTCAACCTTCACTAACATTGGCTACGTTCGAAGGAGGGTACTAGAAGATGTTCTGAGATGGACCCTTCATCCTTGTCTTAACTTCACAAAACACCAGTTCCTTTCACTCTTCTCTAAGTATTCATTTCCACAGAAAGGGACATGGTTAATGGAAAAAAACCCTATCATACTGAGGGATTAATTACTTTTAACAAATTCTTTTGTTAAAGACCAAGAAGATTAAAAAAAAAAAAGACCAAAAAAAGCATAGCTTGAAATCTGAGCTGTATGAACTAGACATCTTGTAAAAGTTATCTTTGTGGGAAAAATAGATATCCTTCTTAAATTAACAAATGTAGTTTCTGTTCTATGTGTTTATAAAGATTTTATTTTTTATAAAAGGCAAACTTTTTAAGGCTTTTGTAATAGCACAAGAGAAGGAACAGACTTAGCTGAAATGATTAATTGTTTACAGTTTTATCAGTTGATGAAGGTAATCTAGGCTGCTTTAAGTCAATTTACAGCAACCCTAACCTGCCTATTCTAAATCACCTTTTTACATTACAAGAAAAGCTATGATGAGGACACAAGAAATGTGCTGCTGGTGAGACCAGCAATCTGTTTAGCCTCATATTCTGCCTCAAAAGCGGTGTGCCAATTAGGGAAAATACTCTGGTCTTGCAGCTTTTTTGCCCTCTTCCACAATTATTGCATTAGAAATGTTAGAGGATAAATACCAGCCTATTCTTTTTATTCATTACTTACAGAGCTGCGGACCATGATTTTTCTTTTTTCAATCTACTACTACTGTGTCTGCTTCTACAACTGCCTTGTAGCAGCAAGTTCCAGAAGTTCACTACCTGGTCTGAAAGAAATCCTTTTACTTGCTTTAATAACAACTCTTACAGTTTTATTGAGTATCTGCTTTTTCTCATTTGGTGTAAATTTTTTCTGTTTTCATCTTAATCGTCATTTTCTTGACTTTTATAAGCATCATTCATATTAATTCCAATAATTTGGGGACCTCTATGTAGTAAAGCTTCTTCACTCTCTTAATAATCTTCATGACCTTCCTCTGTAATTTTTCTGCTACATCCTTCTTATTATTCAGACCAGAACTGCACATAGAACTCATGACACGGGTGCACAAAGCTTTTATAGTGCAATGAAATTAAACTCCGTCTTAATATCAAATCTTTCTGATGAGTCTTTAATCTATGTGTGAAATGTTCATTGCTGTTCCCAGAAGCTTCATGTGGATAGTGTACACACGCTTTCTGACCTTCAAGAGAAAGTGATGTCCCACAACACAGAAAGAAACAATACTTGTCACTGGAAAACTATACAGGTATGGGGACATGGAATAAACACTTCCAAATGTGTCTATAAAAACAGTGTAATGGGTTTATGGATTAATGAACATACAGGAACTTTAATTAAAACAGAACAAAAATAACAGTAACAACATTCTTAAGGCAAGAATGAACTGTTGAAAGACTTATTCCTTAGAAATATAAATCTGTCTTATTATCAAACATACTGATTTTTCATGGCAGACTAATAGAGTTGGACAGTTTAGAAAAAGTGTTCCTTACGCAAATGGAAATTATACTGAGACTATCTTGTCATTTATTAGTATATTTACATTATTTTCAACAGTGTCATGGAAAAAAGCATGACTTCTGTCAAATAGTTTCACCACACACATTATTTTATAGGATATAGTACCAAAACTGGCTGCATCTTGAACCCAGATAGTTTCTGCTCTTGCAGTTGTTTTGCAATAGTCCTTACAAAGCCCAGAATAGAGCGACCAAGATGGTGAAGAACCTAATGTTAGTGTCATACAACAGCTTGTATAGGTGGCAATAGTAGCCTGGCATTGCTGCTACTAGCTGTGGTGGGTTGAGCTTGTCCGGACACCAGGTGCCCACCAAGCAGCTCTATCATTTCTCTCCTCAGCAGGATGGAGGGGGAGAAAATGAGATGGAAAAAACCTCGTGGGTCAAGGTAAAGGCAGTCTAATAAAGCAAAAGCAAAGGCCATGCATTGAAGCAAAGGAAAACAGAAGATTTATTCTCTGCTTCCCATCATCAGACGACGTCCAGACACTTCCCAGCAAGAAGGGCTTCAGTACACGTAGCAGTTGTTCTGGAAGCAAACATCGTAATAACAAACACCTCCCTTTCCTCCTCTTAGCTTTTATTGCTGAGCAGATGACATACAGTATGAAATATAACCTTTGCTCTATTTGGGTCAGCTTTCCTGTCTATGTCCTCTTGCCCACCTCCAGCCTACTGGTGAGAGGGGAATGCTGGAGAGACAGCCTTGATGATGTGCAAGCACTGCTCAGCCAAAACACTGGTGTGTTATCAACACCTTCTAGCTATCAGTGCAAAGCACAGCACTAAGAAGGCTGCTTAGAGCTGCAGCTTAGAGTACCTGAAACCAAAATTTTATGACAATGAAGGAAGATCTTGCTCAAGTGTTTAAAATCTCTTCTCAATGGCTAATCAAGCCTTACAACAATTTAAAAAGACGGATCAAACACTGCAAATTGCTGAGTCTTCCTTCAGCTTTTGTAAATTTAGCTCTGGGAATCTAACTAAAATCTAACAGGCATAGTTTTGGGGATCAATGTTTATCCATTACAGAAAACAATACAAGTCTTAGCACAAAGTTAGTGCTTCTTTGTAAAACTACAGGATTTAGACAAATTGCAGATTATAGTCAGAAATTACCTGAAAATCCTAAATGGTACAAACAGCAGCACATTATACTGTATTTCTATTATTCAAGTTGGAATATAAGGACCTTGCTGCTTGACTATAGGGACCTTATTGCTCTGCAGCTTTCAAGCATAGTGTGACATGCACAGGTAGGTAATCTCAAAGTACTGCTGAGCAAGCATTCATACTGAAAGTTTCTTGCAAGTGGCTTGCCTCTTTTCTCAAGGCCATGCCTTAAAAACAAGCTTCTCAGAAAGTTTGCAGAACCATGACAATGCTGCCTGTCTTCTCTCTGAACTGTAAATGCATGTAGCCAGGCTGCTACAACACCACTCTCTCTCCTGATTGATTCCTTACAGAGAATTTTGTATTACATGATATGGTATTGATCCATTGGAAGCACCATTATTAAGCCAGGATTTGTTAAGATTGCACAGTAGTTTCTTCGGCATAATGGATTTTAAGAGAACTAGAATGTGATATAGCCTCATATGGTCTCAAGATTCTGCTAAGTTTCTTAGAATCATGGAGTGGTTCGGATTGGAAGGGACCTTAAAGATCATTTAGTTCCAAACCCCCTGCCATCTGCAGGGTTACCTTCCACAAGACCAGGGTACTCAAAGCCCCATCCAGCATGGCCTTGAACACTTTCAGGGAGGCAGTATCCACAACTTCTCTGGGCAACCTGTTCCAAGGTCTCGCCAACCTCACAGTAAAGAATTTCTTCCTACTATCTAATCTAAATCTACCTTCTTTTCATTTAAAACTGTTACCCCTCATTCTATCACTACATGCCCTTGTAAAAAGTCCCTCTCCATCTCTATTGTAGGCCCCCTCCAGGTACTAGGAGGCTGCTATAAGGTCTCCACAAAGCCTTCTCTTCTCCAGGCTGAACAACCCCAACTCTCTCAGCTTGTCTTCATAGGAGAGGTGCTCCAGCCCCTGATCATCTTCATGGCCCTCCTCTAGACTCGCTCCAACAGGTCCATGTCCTTCTTATGATGGAGGCCCCACAGCTGAATGCAGTACTCTAGGTGGGATCTCACAAGAGTGGAATAGAGAGAGAGAATCACCTCCCTTGACCTGCTGATCATGCTTCTTTTGATGCAGCCCAAGATACATTTTGGCCTTCTGGGCTGCAAGTGTGCATTCCCAGCTCATGTTGAGCTTCTCATCAACCAACACTCCCAAGTCCTTCTCAGGGCTGCTCTCACATAGTTCTCTGCCCAGACTGTATCTATGCTTGGGATTGCCCTGACCCAAGTGCTGGACCTTGCACTTGGCCTTGTTGAACTTCACACGGTTTACACGAGCCCGCCTCTCAAGGCTGTCTAGGGCCCTCTGGATAGCTTCTCTTCCCTCCAGTGTGTCAATCGCACCACACAGCTTGGTGTCGTCAGTAAACTTGCTGAGGGTGCATGTTTACAACAAATTCACAACTTTCTTCAAAACATTCTTGCTTTTGGCTAAAGTTATTTGTCTAATTTTTCCCTGATGATAAAAATATTTGCAAGCCATAGCTACTTTTTTCATTTTCAAATTACTGACTTGCGTCGGACTTTCCAGCATAGCGAATAAAAGGCATTCAGTGTTCTCAATTCTTGGTCATCTACAACTGATTATCTTGTTCTAATAATGTTGTGATAAGAACTTTGTATTACCACCTTGTGTAATTCTTCTGAAATTCTGAACTTACTACTTGGTCAAGATTTGTTATAAGAGCAGAAGACAGTGGCTGAACTGTCAAAAAAACATCTTTTTGCTTTCTTATGAATGATGTCCACCAGGCAGGCTGCAGTTCGTGTTGGAAAGATAGAACTGGAAGAGCTGCATAACTGCTGCCTTTTTACTGTTTTGTGGAAGTCCATGGAGATCTTCTTTCCCTGAATTCACACTGGCAGTTTCCATAAGTTTTTCTTGATTACTTCTAAAATAATTTCTTCCTTTAGATGTGTGTTTGTGCTGGTGGTTATGTTATGTTATGTTATGTTATATTACTGATTTTATTTGGTTTGTTTTTTTTTTTATTCTTTAAGCCTTGTCTTGCTCAGCTGAACTTATAAAAAAAAATTTTTAAAGGTTAGAGCTATGTGTAAGCTGGTCTCATACATTTTCTGCTAGGAAGTGATCTGTGACACTGAGGTTTGAAATAGTTCTGTTTCATATTATGTTCATATCTTAAATGACTGATTTTTTTAAAAGAATACCTTGCATTTTAAGAGTTGTTTACAGAACATGTGCATTATTAGTGTCCCATCTGTCATACAGCTAACAGGAGAAAGAAGAATCTATGCAAATGATAAACAAAACCAGCAAATTCATTTTCTATAGCCAAGCCTTGTTAGCAATTAATCTTACTCAATTCATAACCTATTATGGTTTAAATAAAATACAGATTGGAATCTTAATTGAGAGGGGAGAATGGCTCAGGAAGAGGTTAACAGAACCTGAAAAAAAAAAGGGGTAATGTCTGAAATTCACCTGTGATTCTTTACTGGGAGGAATATGCTTATGCATCATGGAAAGTAGCTTTTTTTTTTTAAGGAGAGCAAAATGGAATACACTGAAGAAGAATAAGTCCAATAAACTGCCTATTAAAACTGGCTCCCTTGCCCTCAAAACAAGAGAACATGAAGTGCCATGTTATTACCTACTTTAAAGGTTCTATCTGTCAATAAAACACACAGGATGTGTGCTGAAACATGTATGATTTACCGAATATGTATGAAGTTATATACTTCTAAGATTTGTAACCATCTAATGGCTGTAGACATGCCAGTAACGAGAAAGTAATCTCTCAGGCACGTAATTGTTGTGGTCAGTAGATTATTGCTCAAACCAACAATATATTGTCACAAGTGAAAGAACTAGCAGGTTTAGTTTAGTTCCTTGTGAGCAAAGATAATACTTTTTGTCTGTTTAAGGTGGGACAGCAAAATTTTTACAGCACGAATGTATGTCTGAATGAGGCTGTAAGAGTAACCTTTTCTGTTTTATACAAACCAGGTCATAAATTTACCAATCTCTATGTTTTACCTTATTATATAGAGAATGCTGCAATATGGTCACAATTACCTAAACAGAACTTTTTTTTTAATCATCATCTAGGTGTGGCAGCAGAGAAATATTACTGCTGCTTAATGGAGATATAAATAAGTAAGTACCATGCCTACAACTGCTGTTTATCTCTTACAAAGCTATTGTAAAGAAAAAAAAGAGAAATATTTTCTCTACCTGTGATCTATTTTTAGTTACAGACCTACTCAAATTGTAGCGTGCCTATAGAAATGATGCATCTTTTCAGTGTTAAAGAGGGCGATTTAGGAGTTGCTTTTATTTTTTCCCTTCTTTTTCACTTGGAATACAATTCTTTCTGCTCTACAAACCCAGCAACATTATGTGCATAAGACGCTCATACCAAACGCAGCCTGAAAATCACTTTAGAAGATAATCTTAAGTGACTTGAATGTTAAGAAACTCCTGTAGGAAAGTTGTGGTCAATGCTAAGCTGCATTGGGCATCAGTCTGAAAGGGCTGAAAAAGATCAAGATTAGGAAGTCTCCCCTAAAGATATCTGCAGACTATTCAGCTGCAGTCCAGCTACAGGCAATCTCAGTTATATTTTCCAGCACCTTGACAGGAAATCCTCACACTCTACATCCCCCCTTTTTTTGGAAAGCCGTATCCCAGCTGCTCTTGAAAGTTAAGCAGCTTCCGTTGGGTAAAGTGAGTTGATCTGACCTAAGAGAAGTATGTAGCACTCATACTGAAAAAAATATGTAGTCTCTACAAAGAGAGCCATTCACTACAAAATCCACTCTTTTGGGGTTACAATAATACCCCAAATAAACTTTCAGTTACGCTTGTACTCTGGGATTTCTAAATTCTTCCCAGTTTGCATCACCTGAATAGATATCCTGATCATATTCAGACCCCATTTCAAGATGAAGCCATAGATGGTTTCCTCTCTCTCCCATACCCTTTTTTCTGATATGTGAGCCTTGTCGCAGAGACTGGAAGTAAGCGGTGTGGCCCTGGGAGGAAGCCCTCCATCTGGGTGGGTGGAGGAGCTGGCCTGACAGCATGCTCTGAGAGTGTGAGCAACACAACTACCAGGCAGCAAAGCTCTTTGGGACCCTAGGTGTGACCACGAAACAAGTATGCTGAAAAAGGTAATTTATGTGTTAAATAATTCTATTGGCTGAATAATAGACTCAATGGGCTTTTTCCTTTTGTTCTTTCACCTTTTCATTAGTTATCATTCTAGCTTTAAATTCATCAATTCTCCCGCTGCCCCCATTTTTCCTAAAAACGTATTTTCCAGAACTTCATCAGCTATAAAGTATGGCAACCTGTTTCAGTTTGGCAATATTTCACTTTCTTACTGTTACAGATGTAAATACATTATTCAGGAATACTCCTCCTACATGACTGCATTTCAGGTAGCAGTGAATCCTACTGAGCAGTGGTTAACTAATAAATTATGAAGATCTTCATGCATTGAATTTTCCTCAAAGGAGAAAAGGTTTCTTATGGCTCAAGTTTAGCAAACAAAGCAAGCAATAAACAAAGCACGCAGTACAAAAACTGACAAAACTTTTTTTTTTTTTCAAAAACAGATTTTAAAACGATCTATCTAAACTGTAAGCTGTGTGCTTGCTATTAAATCAAACTGGTTATATATCATCAATATAAGATAACTTGAGAAGACACTTTCAGAAAGGCCTCAGACTGTGTTATTGATCATCTTGTGTGCAAATACAGGTAGACCTTTGACACTGTATGTGCTGAGACTTCGAAGGATTGCCTGTGGTTGGTATCCTGTCACAAATGTACATATAAAGACCAAAAATGTGACCGTCATCTTTGTCTAAATCAATTATTGTGAAAGGCAGTGTATGTCCAATGACAGGACTATAGAGGAGGAGACTTAGGCAATCTGTGTATTTGCTCATGGCTGTTGTTTGGCCTGTTAGTCTCTGCCGAAGGTTAAGACCTTCATCTTGCCAAATGTGTATATAGAGATCACACACTGGACCTTAATTGCACTAGAACTTTGTATACATAGTAATCTAGTTCTATTAATGGCAGTTTAGTAATTGTTATACCTTGGTATTGCACAGAACATGGTATTTTTCTTTCACCATTTCCTTAGTTTTGCTCCAGCTTTAATCTTGTCAGTTCTCACCACTGCCTTAATTTTTACTAAAATCATGTGTTGCAGAATTCATCATATATGACTGCCTGTTTCAGCCACACTGCTCTTAAAATAAGACCAAGAATTAATTAAGGTTCATTTGATCTTTTTATATAATTTCCTAGTTCTTCTATTAACAGTTTGTCTAGCACAACTGCAACTTAAGTTATCATACTCAATATACAGAAGCAATGCAAATAGTTTTAAAAATCTTTCCTACTGACTGTATCTATAATGTGAAAACTCTACCCCTTTGGTGTAGTTATTAGGACTTAAAGTCAGTGTGTGTATCATCTTTTATAAGACCATTGCAAGCATCTATGTTCCAACAGAGAATGAAGCAACTTATCCTTTTTTCAGGGTTTGCATCTGTGTGTGTATATGAGTGAGGGAAGAGAAAGACACTAAGCTAGGGGCCTATCAAACCCAAAGCATCTTAGGCTTTGATCCAGAAAGGTCTTCTAACTATGTTTCAATTTAAAAACTGAATAATCTCATTTACTATTTATCCCATTTACATACATAATTTTTCCCTTGATAGACACCTTAGTTTACTGTTATTGAAATTATACCTACTCATATGCGTCTGATTGAAGAATTATATAGTATGAAATTTCACTTGCTCTTTGCTGAACCTTAACTTTGCATCAACTTAGATCTCTTTCTCACTCTCTGTTACAATTTTAGCACATATCTTATTTCTGTTACTGAAGGTTTACAGGGAACAATGACATTGCAGCTGGCTCCCTTATTGCTGGAGGGACTCAGCAATAATGGTATGAAGAAAAATTAAGAAATTGGTAATGCAATATTGCATTGTCAGTCTCTGGAGGTTTTTTTGCACCTCCTCCACCTACCTCAGATGTATAAAACTCTTTTTTAAAGATAAGTCTCTACCTTGGAAAAGAGCTCATTGCTACTGAAATGCAATGTGAAGTTTCCTCTGAGACCAAATCCATTTTCTCCAATTAGTGGAGCTGATAGGTGTTAATCTACATAGTGAAAGGAAATAAAAGCATGTGGAAAAAAAAATAATCTGTAATTGTTCTACAGGGATGGTAGATGTTCTTTTCACACATGATGAAAATGAAGTAGTAAGCTTTAAATTTAACTTCTCATTTACATTTTACTATGCACCTTTTAAATCTTTATTAGCAAACAGTACGAAGAACTAAGTGTCAACTATTAGGTTTGTGTTATACAAGTCTTGGTTTTTTTTAATTCAAAAAACATCGTCTTTATGAAGTAACCAGAATTTATTGTTTAGATATTCAGGGTCCCAAAATGAGTCATTAATTTACTCAGCATATTTTACTTCTGTGGTGGACGTAGAGAGGTATTTTTGCTACCAGTTTTTAGTATGGATCAAATAGATCTGGATCCCACTAAAGTAAAAGCAAGCAAAAACCTCTGCGAGGAACCCTCTTTACAAGGAGATGAACATACAGTTTTGCTACTGTCCAATCACCTCAGCAGGTCCACCATTAGTACTTCTATATTGTTTAAGATGTTTACATCACTTTGCATTCTTCCAAACTACACACCCAGAGTGAAATTCCAAATACTTAGAAGCTATGTACAGCTACAATCACTGTGTGTGACTCACTATTTAAATTTCCCCACACCAGTTTTTGAAAAATTTTGAGGCTCTGCTAGAGCATTGCCTCCATTATTGTTATGTGAAAATTATTCCACTTTCTCTGATTATACCACAAGTTACAGTGTTGTTGCTTTGTTACGCCTGTCTAAATAAAAATAACAGAATCAGTTACAGTTGATTTGCTGTCTTGTAGTATTCTGCTATTTTCTGTAGCAAATGACTGCAAATAACTATAATACTACTTCCTATAACAAGCAGATGTATATATCATTTTTTTCATCAAAGATATACATCTTTTTCTTTGGAAGCAATCTTGACCATCAGATCCATATTATTTTGTTATCGTTTTGTCTTATCTGCCTCTTCAATGGCTTTGCAGATCTCCAGTGTCTCACATTAGTTTTTTGCTATACAAAAATTCCTTTGCAGACTTTTTTTGTTCATTTTTCCCTTGAACAAAATGTTCACAAATAATAACTAGACCTAATCAGGACCATTCTGCATTTTCACAGAACATACTTCTATGCATTGTACCTGTAGTACTTCATTTTTAACTAAAGTGTTGGATTGGGAAAGAATATTATGTGTAAAAACCTTTATTCCCCTGGCAACTATTTAAAATCATCCTGACTAAACCAAGTTCCATTTTGCTTGTTAATTGTTATATTGAGCATATCATGGCTAGCAAAACATATCCAATAACAGCCACCCAGCAATCTAGGAGGTCTTGCAGAAGGTACTCTCAGATGGAGTAAAAATAAAAATGAAGAACAAAGTCCCCTTTTCCAGATTGTCTTAAACATCTTAGTCTGGGAGTCTAAATTTTCTGTGCCAGCAACACAGAATTATCTAGTTAATTTATCCTGTGCTTTTGATGTAAGCAACACATCTTAATAACTTTCTCACAATATATTTACATTTGAAGGTAATATAAAGCATTTCCATTTCTCTTCTTATTTTAAATGACCTTTATAAGGGTATAGTTTTCTGTAATAACTACAGAATTGTCATCCTTAAAGGAAATCCCACCTAATACTGAGTTCTCCCTTAAGTTTCTTGCACAACTAGAAACACAACCATCATGTGCCTATAGACTTAATTACTTTTTTCAAGTTCTGTGATTAAAAACATACCTCTCTGTTGTTGCACTTATGTAGTATGAACTACAATTCATTTTATCACATACAGTTTCAAATTCAACCTCTACTTGCATGAAGTGAAAAAAAATCCACATAAAGTGCAACAGAATCTGCAAGTATCATAGAGATGCCTTCTGATTAACTTCCTCATAATACTATACGTTGCTGGCAGATACATGTAGAGCTTCTTGATTTCCTCCAGTTGTCCTCTGTATTTAGAAACAAAAATTCAGATCAAATGAAGCTTTGAATTGCTCTAGTCTTTCACATCAATATTTTCCTAGCTTGTTTTTACAAACTGTAGTTTTCAGTGATCTTTTCACACTTACAAAGGATTGGTTTCATTCAGTTTGTGAATCTGCCTAGCTCCCCGTAGGAGCACGAAGCTCAGTACAGTGCCCAGACTCTGGTGGGTAAACTCCTTCACTGTTGGAAACAGCCACAACACCACACTCCCACAGGACAGTGCTACCTTCTCTTACATCCCCTTTCCTCCTCACCATTTACTCCAAACTAGACACATATGAGACCATATTAGTGGAAACCATGATTCTCTATCAAATAACTTTGTGCATTTGTATAATTCTTTCCTTAATGGTCCGTTCTCAGCTCCCAAACAGACTTAAATACACCACATAAAATAAGTATGTAACGTAGATTTGTGTTACCTTTGGTGTAGCACTACTGGCAAAGAGGATAAAGTCTGTCATGTATGTATGCATCCATGTGTGTATTAGATGTACATAGCCAATCAATCAATATGGTCTCTAGATTCAAGAAAAAGAGGAGAAAGGGTAATGTGCAATCATTCCCTTCTAGTTGGGAAGAGAAGGATCAATGGACAGATTGAAAATGCACTATTTGGATCATATTGTGAAAGTCATCTGGTATGAACATATTGAAACAGTAATATTATATTATTTCCCAGAGGTTTTTGCTTAAGTTATAAGGAAACTGTTGAAGCTCAAAATTCCTTGGTGAAGATCTTTGAGTACTTTGGGGTCTTTTTTACAGAAAAAGAAGAGAAAGAAGTCAGATTTAGTTATAACATTTTTCAAACTCTACATTAAAACTTTATATTGAAACAATGAGACTCTGTAAAATGGGTTATATAAAGCAATCCCTTTATGATCCATACCAGGTTTACATGACTATGTTATAGCTGCTGATACATCTGCAAACATACCTTATGGCCTTTTACTACCAAAACCAGTGGAACAGAATTATGACCTACATCTCTCGATTATTCGTTTTTTTCATCTTCCCTTAGTTTCAGAACAAAGAGCTCTTCCTTGAAGGAATTCACTTTGATTTGACATGTTAACATATTTCTGTGATTCATTCCACGTACCTTGGAAGACAGAGTATCATCTTACGGTGATGTCTTATATAAAAACTTTATTTGTTTTTCTTTAACATGTTGAATAGTAGCATACTGGAAACTCGGAGGTACATTTATTCAAATTAGTGTTTCAGAAAAAGGCTATTTTTATTCAGAAATACTTTCCTAACAAACTTATTCTACTCAAATGGATACTGCAATATGTATAAATTTTAAACATAAACCAGTGACCAGGAAACAAATGCTATGGCATTAATTCTCTCTTTAATTCATTAACTTCTTAAATGTATGTGGACTTAACTAACAATGGAGATCTACATGCAAGCAGGAATATGTGGACAGTGTCTGGTACATTGTCTGCCTCCCCAGGGGTTAATAACCTACAAGTTGACTATGTCTTGATGACTTATCTTTTCTTCTTCCTCCTAGGTGGCTAAAAATACCTCTTCATTAAACATCAAATCTACTGTGTCAACATCTTTGGAGAGCCAAAAAGACAGGTTTCCCTCAGGGGAAGTTGGTTTCAGATAAATTTCTAGAGTTTGTCAGATTTTTAGAACAAAGTAAAAAAGAAAAAAAGAAAAGCAACCACGTCTATGGATAACATTTAAATATAAAGTCATAATTACTGAGGAAGCGGTTTTTTTAGTTTCTGCTTTCATTTTTCCTCCTCCTGCTTCATCTTATGAAACTATCAATTTATATTTGTGAAATAAATATATAAATCAGATAAAAAAATAATTCTACAATGTGAATTGATGAAATAAGACAGGAAACAGAAATACATTGCAAAACAGAAAAAAAAATTGTCTTAAACACATTACAGAAGAAATTGTTATTATAGAAGTATATTGCCCAAGATGAGATGGATATGTTTGGAGTTGGAACTTCATAAAGTTCCAGAATCAAACTTCAAAGTTTTCAAAACTTTTCCTTCCTTGCACTTGAGAAGAGAATGATGAAGAAAACAAAAAATAATATACAGATACAATTTTTTTATCTCAATACTTTGAAAACAAAAGTAAAACTGCTCTTGTTTCTCAAACTATAATGAATTTTAATCTGTTATTCCCCTGGAATCCAGAAGAAAAAATAAGTTGTAGACAATCTTAAAGTAAATCTTTTGGTAGGGTTATCTCCACATCTAGCATGGTTGGGATAATTAATGATTATGCTAAGGTTCTTTGACAGTTGGAAATAAATCTTTAGTATTATTAATATTCTGGATAAGGTGAAGAAGAATGAACACCTATTGTTTGTGCTTTCTGAAATACAGCAGTAGGCCCTTTCTAGTCTTTTCCTCTGTGAACATACTAGGCAGCCAACATGCCTCACTTTGCTGTCCTGAGACCATACAAAATCTGTGTACAATGCCACAAACTCGTCAGCGACCTAAGATTTCTACATAACCCTATTATCATGGTGTCTGACTGTGTTATAATTCTACATCTGTTTATTCCCGCAGAAGCCATATGAAAAAGGCAGAAACTCTTAAAGCCAGCAGTGAGATGAGGAAAATGGACAGAGGTACAGAGAGCTGAATTGATTTGCCTAGTGTCACACAGGTCCATGATGGGTCCAGAAATTAAACCTCCAGCTGAAGAGCCTGCAGACAAAAATCCTTGCCTCCCTCATTCATTCATTTAAATGACAGAATTGTACACCTATGCATTTGAAGATGAATGGTGGATCAAAGAAGAAAGACAAGGAAGGAACAGAAGAACAGTATGCCCAGAAGAAGAAATGTTTTCAAGAAACTTTGAAGCAGGAAGCAGTGGTGGAGATACATTTTGATGACCAAATAGAAGGTAATGAAATCACCAGATGAAGGATATTAATATTAATATCACAGGGATATTAGAAAAGAGGAAGACCATCAGCTAAAGGAAAAAAAAAAGATGGAGACCTTGAGAAAATTAGATCGGGCAAGAAAGACTAAAGAGATTGGAGGAAAAAAGGTCCTGAACTAGAGTCAAATAAATAAATTGGAAAAACATTCTTGCCCAGTAGGTTCTGTATCAGGCCAAACTAGAAAGAATAAAGTAGGCAGAAGAGAAAAGAAATTAAGGATTAAAGAAGAAGGGAAACCCCAGAAGTTAAATTAATTTAAATTAAAATAGACTAAATGATTGAGAATTTAGGCCTAAACATCAACAGCTCTCCAAAAATAATTATAATGACAGATATTATGAATTTGTTACGAAAAACAGAGTTCATCTTAGTAATGGATTTATTTTCTACTTGCATGTTGAATTAAAAGCAGCTTTAAAACACTGTCTTGGAGGCACCCACACAACCAAGTTAGACAGGTGTAAAACTCGAAGTGATATTTATTCCAATCGAAATTATATTAGCACTCCAACAAACATTGATAAACTACAGGTTCAATGATATTAAGAAGAATTAATACTACAAAGCCAATTTAAGAATTCTGAAGTTTTAGAAATATTGGCCAAAATGTGCAATCACTCACCTATAAGATAAAGGTTCTCAACCTTGAAGAGTTAGCTTGAGTGGCATCCTAACCCAAGTGGAGTGTCCCTGACTGCAGACCTCCTGCTTTGAGGAGGACCAATTCAAAACGCCCTCTGGTGGGGCTCCGTTTATACCCTAGCTGAATCTGACCTGTGGTCGTATATGGTCATGCCAGGTCTTATTGACTGAGGGTGTTAACTTGCTTATTCCTTACCCAAGTTGCATACGTGATGGTTGGCACTTGCCTGGGAGGCGAGGTACATGACCATAGCCACTGTAAAGGCACAAAATCAAGGACATGGAAAGTAAAGACACAGTGTTCCTAAAGCCACGGTCTCTGTCAGGCCTGGTGTACCTGCCACAAACACAAAACAGAAATTAATTAAACTGAGTCTTTACAGCCTGTGTATGATCTAGAAATACTATTGACAACAGAAATTAACTTTTTGTCCATGCAGAAATGCCAGATCATAAAGCCTTCCCAGATCAAAACCAGCTATAAAAATGATAGACTGTCTTAGTAAATCTGAGGGCTATATGAACCTGGATTTATGTATTCTCTTGGAAAGCATTTAAAAAGGAAAGACTCTAAAATGTCACAAGAAACATTAAGCTCAAGAGCAAAATTCTAACACCTATCCTCAGTGCAACATCAATCTTTCTTGTCAAACAACGTTTTTTAATTTGCATATCACAATGTATTTGGGGTGGATTTTTTTGTATGGCAGGGATTTTTGTCATCATTTATTCTTTTTGCTTTGTTTTTCATTTTTTCCCAAACTTTAATGTTAAGATATGAAACGTAGCAGCACTTCCTTGACGGTTGTGGTGGTGTGGAGCTGCTGCTACTATGAATTTGTGAAGTGATTGAAGACACCATATAATGTTCTACACTTAACGTAAAGGATGAAAATAATTCTCACTGAGAATAAAAACAACTAAATCCCAATACTTCATATGAGGTAAAAGTAGGACAGTTTTTCCACAAGTGGAAGAAAGAGTACAACAGCCCAACTTGTGTAGAAGATCTAAATTATTTGATTCTTCTGAAAACAAGAACTGTTCTCTTTGAGAAAAAATGTTAGTCTGAGTCCTCTGATCTGAAAAATAGCTGGTGCTTTCCATTTCTATGTGTCTGCTTATGACTGTAGCTGCGAAAATGTTGGAGCTGTTGTGAGAAAACAATGCAAAGTTAATAGTTTATCTGCAAATTGCTGTTTCTCCTCATTTACCTGCAGAAACAGTAACTGCCAGGTTTTGGGATTTTTTGTTTTGTGGTTTCTTTTTTTTTTGTCTTCTGTCACTGTACTTCTCCCTCACTGTCATTTCCTTTCAGCAGGAGCCTCTCAGCCCAGTTCTCAACTTTCTGGCAACCCTCATGACAGCCAATGGAGCAGCGGCAGCTCTACGCTTTGCCTCCTCAGTCCTCCCACCTGGAAGACAGCAAGAGGCACTGAGCCATGTGCTGGCAGCAGCAGCCCAAAGGAAGAATGTCTGTGTCAGCATCTCCCACATCAGCACAGGCTGGAGAAGACAGCAATAAAGAAGGTGTGGAAAAGCCTTTTGAAATTGCACTCTGTGCATATGCAATTAAATTGGTATTTTATTCATGCAGCTGTCACAGTGATACTATTTTACAGTTCAGGTATGTAAACCTTAGGCCCAAGAGCACTCCCAAATTTTTTGCTCAAAAGTCAGCATTGGTCATGGCCTGACTATACAGGAGAGAGATTCCAGCACAAAACAACTTCCTGTATTTTAATTTTCAGAGACATCTGATCAGACATTCATATATTTAGGATGTGGCAAGACACAGAATGTAAGTTTGCATGTAGTCATAGTGATTAACTTATGACCCATTTGGAGTCTTAGCAGTAAGAGAAATTTTTCTCATCAGCTGCAGTAGGAAACCTACTTACTAGCACAGATGTTCTGTAGTGATCTCAAAAGCTCAGGATGAATGGCTCCCAGCAGTGCCATTGGATATTTTGCAAACCTAAGATGTATGCAAAAATCTTTGAGTTGTGTGAACAACAGCAGATTTTTCTTTCTCAGCATTTGTAAATTAATTCTCAAATGCTGTCTTCCTATATTATCTCCATAGTAAATGTTATTTTTTCAACTAAAAAGAACTAAATTTCACCCCTGAACTGGCATTGAAATTTTAATTCTGTTTTCTCTTTTAAAATAAATGCATATGACTCTACTATAAAAGAGTCTTTCCATTGGTCTCAAGAATTTTGGTTGGAAGTACAGTGTAGAAGAAACTTATGGAAACATAGGATCGCAACCTAAGGATATGTGCTTTCAATGTTGGTCCTTTTTTTTGTAAAATATACAACAGGCTTTCATTTCAGCCTTTCTGAACTCAAAGTAAATGGTGACATTGAATTCTTTGCGATTAGGTGTTGACCCTCTTACAGCATGAGACTAGACAGCAGCCTTGATTTGGCAGAGAAAAAGCTTTTGAAGAGTCTCCTGGTACATGCCCCTCAAAGCAATCATTTACCAATTAAAGTAAATATGGAGTGATAACAATGATAAAAACGCTTCTGAGTTCTTGCAGTATTCTGATGGTTTTGCAGCTCATATGGATTCTAGCTGTAACGACAAGAATCAATAGAAAAACACTTCATTAAATCATCTTAAAAATCAATGTGAGTCACTTTTCTAAAAATGTTTTGAGACAGTAGATATTAGCAGTGGGATTATATGTCAAACAACACTTAGCTAATCATAACTAATAGTCTAAACCCTGGGAT
>VZSC01002184.1:23222-37362 GCA_013398225.1 Steatornis caripensis | reverse complement strand
AGTATGGGTCTCATAACAATTAATAGTAGCAATAAATGGTATCTTAACACTAAAGTAAATAATAAACTAAATTATGTGATTAGCAATACTTATTCAATAATCAATAATCAGCAGTTATGATGACTTAGTTAACGATTTGAAGTTTCCTAACTTAAACCGCATGTATACACACGCGCACACACACACACACACACAGATATAGAGGTTAACCTTTGTTTAAGATGTTCAATTTGGTACCCAATATCCTTCAAAAATCACACAGAGTCGAGTAATAGTGAGCTACCCACTATTTCAACCTGTTGAAATCCTTCGCGAAAATCTAAACTCAGTGACTTACTCACTCTTTCCTTCGCTGGTGTCTGTCAGTGAAGGATCCGATTACCTCGCGGAACCTAGCGAAAACTGCTCTGAGAGGCGTCCCAGCTCAGAGGGAGATACATGGTCACAGCCTGCTGTGGTCCCGGAGAGCTCAAAGGGTCTCCTCTCTCCACAGATCCACAGGTCCTGCCGGGAGTCTGCTCCATCACGGGTTCCCATGGGTTCACAGCCTCCTTCAGGCATTCACCTGCTCCGGTGTGGGGTTGTCCATGGGCTGCAGGTGGGTATCTGTGGACATCAATGGGCTTCAGGGGAACAGCCTACCTCACCATGGTCTGCACCACACACACTGCATGGGAATCTCTGCTCCAGCACCTGAAGCATCTCTTCCCCCTCCTTCTGACCTTGGTGTCTGCAGAGTTGTTTCTCTCGCATATTCTCCCTCCTCTCTCTGGTTGCAATCGTCATTGCACAGCAATGTTTTTGCCTTCTTAAATACATTAACACAGAGGCACTACCTCTGCTGCTGCTGAGCTTGACCTTGGCCAACGGTGTATCTGTCTTAGAGCTGGCTGACATTGACTCTATTGGACATAGGGGAAGCTTCTAGCAGCTTCTCACAGAAGCTATCCCTGTAGCCCCGTGTGTTACCAAAACCTTGCCACTCCAATCCAATACAAGCATGTAATCTCCAACATGAAATGGCTCAAGAATGGAAGAGTTATTTTTTCAGCATTTTCAGTGTTACAGTTTCTATGATGTTTTATAAGTGAAACTTTAACTTTCCCCAGTGTGTAGATAATTTCAGGTTTCTGTGGTTTCATTTGAAACATAGAGTATGTGGAGTTTGGAATCAGTTTAAAATCTTAACATTTATGAGTAAATAGAGGGGAGATTCTGAATTTTGGTCAGGTGAGTACAGTGCTTTTCTACTGGTTGAATGCTTCAGGCCCTCCAAAACCAAAAGCCTAACACTTACATAACACTATGCACACAAACTCCTTTTCTGTCTTGAGGCAAAGATCATCTGCAAATTTGTGTTGTTGTGTTGTGGTTTGGTGGTGTTTTTTTTAAAATTTGTATTTGTAATTGAGTAAAATTGAGTAAATTTGTATTTGTAAGCTTAGATTCTAATGTGTGCTGACAGAGAAGTAAAATTTTCATCAGGATTTTGTTTTGATTATGAGTGAGAGTGAGGTAGTTAGGCTGATAAGATGGCTGTTCCCTAATTCATGTCAGTCTCAGCAGTATCTGTGATTACTTCTATCTGGATAATGACAGCATTATTTTCTGTGTTTCCAGTGATAAGAATATTTTCTACAGTAATAATACAAGAATGTCTTCCATAGATATGACATACTGTTTTTCACTATTGGTAATATTAAATGACAGTTTAAAAAAAAAGAAAAAAACCCCATCTCTCTTGCTAAATAATTGTAATGAGTCTCTTTTCTTGCATTATATTTTCTTAAATTAATGAACTGCCAGTGCACGAGATTCAGATTAGAAAAAACAATCAATAGTTATAACTTCCACAGTATTTTTGGTTTGAAGACAATTGGTATTTGCCTAAGAGTATAAACAGTAAGCAATTTGACTGAATTTATGTAAGTACGAAAGAATTAGGTATGAAGACAGAATTCACTTCCTTCAGAAGATCAAAAGAGAGCTTTATTAAAGCAAGATGTTATTATGCAATAATCATAGGAACAGTCTTAAAAAGTGAATCAAGTTCTCACAATTAGAAAACTAAATGTGGGACTTTCACAACTTAAACAATTCAATTCCAGTGTTAGAGATACAATTTAAAAAAATCTTTAAGAAGCAGACATCCCTTGTTTTGCATTTTTACTCTATGTAATTTTCAAAGTCTGTGCAATACATTCAGATATCCAATATATTCATAGCAATACTAAAATCAAACAAGAAAAATTTTCTTCCTGTGTCAACCTCTAGACCTTCCAATACATAATCTTTGGATATAAAAGGTTAGGTTTCAAGCCAGGCAGGTGTTGAAAGGGTTACACTCTAAAGTCCAAACCCAAAAGCACTATGAAAGGAATGTTGGCTAGCTAGTTTGGTAGAGATTGCTTTTTGGGTATCAGAAAAAGGAAAAAATGGACAACAGTGGAAACACTCTCTCTTTTGAGAGGTCATACTTTTACAACCCTTTACAAGTTCATTAGTCATTCTGATCTTTCAGGTCAGCAAGTATTTTCAAGCTGGGGCATGATCGTCAATACAGAGTTAGAATGTTGCTATCCCATCTCTAAAAATGGACAAGTATCTTCAAACATGAACAGGTAAATTGTGGCATTTTAAACTAAATATAGAAACTGACATAAAGAGATGTAGTTCTCAGAAGTGCTGAATATCCCAAACTTACCAGTCTAATGGGAGCACTTGCATAAGAAGAAAGTGCTCTATGGAGCTAAAATGTAATTTATTTTTAATAGTACTCTTCATGCACTGTGTCACAAAATGCTTTTCAAGAAAGGCAGACTTCTTTCCTCAGTCATAACACTATAAATTCAGCACTACTTTGGATTTTAAGATAGCAAAGAGAGAGTGAATTTCATCTGAAATTGTTAAGAACTGTTATAATGCTTCTTATACATGTGAGGACCTGGATATATGATGGAAGAATGAGAATGAGGAAATTGTCTCGAATGCGATGTTAGCACTTGAGTTCTTTATGTTAATTTTCCTGATTTTTTTCTGCCTTATTATTTAGTGACTGAGATAAACTGTCATTCCCTTGTTGTTGGCTAGTCACCTTGGTATGTTTTTATATGCCAGCATCAGGGTTGTCAGAAATTCGGTTTGTGTCAGGGCCTGAGGCAAACCCTACCCCATCCTGTCCCTGTCCAGCCCACCTCAGGGCTTCCCCTATCTTGGCCATGGCCCAAGACTCCACATCAACCCCCCAGGGCCATCAGCCCCTGCCCCAGTGATGCTGCAACAGAGCTGGTCTCCAGCTCCCTACAACCCTGCCCTGCCTGGCTGTGGACCCCGCTGAGCCAGGACAACCCATGCGCCCATGTGCCAGCCTGGACTCGGCTCATCGCCAAGGCCCAGGGCTGAGACAGTCCTGTTGCCCACCTGGCTGCCCTGGTCCTGGCTGGGGGATGGGGTTGTCCCTGACTGCTAGGCCCTGCCCCATGGGGACAACCCATGGGGATCCCCAGTAGTCCCAGTTCCTAGGAGGTGTCCTGACAGTTTACTACTCTGTTTTAGTGACAAATCTCAGCAAGTAAGTATGTAAAGAAAACATATGATAGCTGGCATACAGCATGCAAAGTACATGTGGTAGTAGTTTTATACCCAAGTCTTAAACACGAAGAAAATAAAATAGGAAATAAATGACTGTAAGGTTTATTCACTAGCTCTTCTACACAGACATCAGGAGCTTGTATTTTATCAAAATGTATTTTCTTAAATCACATCCAGGTATGTTTTAAGCAGATAGAGATGCGACAGCCCCACCAAAACACCACTTCCTTCTACTTCATTTCCATTATAAATCTTTACTGCTTAGAAGAAATGTTTCATTTTAAAAGAAGTTACTGATTTTCATGGAATGGTACAAAATAAAATTAAATAACAAATTACAGGTTCTGGGACACTGTTTTACGTGGCTACTTTGCAAATGTAATACGTCTGTGTGGAAGTGACTTGGAGGAGGTATGGGGCAAACTCCAAGCCTGTGAGACTGACCAGAAGGCCCACACTCATCTCCATTCTATCCCATCCCATCCCATCCCATCCCATGTCATCTCATGCCACCCTGTCCAAAGAAGAAACCAGTTCTGTGAGTCTGACCCAGGGGTCTCCTCACTCGTCGCTAAACCAGCCACATGACCACTCAGCCTTTGGTCTTTTTGTCATGTCATGACCAGGCTGGCAGCATCAGGGATTCCCCATGGGATAGAACTTAGCAGACAGGGCCCGTTCCACCCCCCAGGGCAGCTGAGGGGCACCGGAGCAGCCCTAGGTCTGGGCATTAGGCAACTATGGGCTCTATGGCAAGTACTACAGCTCTGTACCCTAGAAGAAGATGAGTACTGGGAACAGAAACAGCTTTGTCCCCTTGCTGTAGGAGCACATATATGTAGAAGGGAAGGGTCACAATATGCACCTGACAATGATCTTTGTCCACTGCCTTGTGGTAGCATGCCGAATATATTGGGACTCTAGAGCACAATGTTAGCTTTCTCTTCTATGATGTGCTGCACGACCATTTCCTTTGCCATGACACAGATGCTGTGATGTTCAGAAATTCTCCAGGAAACTGGGGTCCATCAGGTTGATGACTACTTAGCTGAAGTCACATGTTAGTTTCCATTTGATGAACACATCACTGCATTAATTTTGTCAGAATCCAAAACATAGAACTACTCACAGACAGGGGAACTCTTGCCTTAAATTTAAGGCTATGACTCTAAATGCATCTGAAAGAGAAAAGTCAATTTTGAGGTGTGGAAGAACTTTATGTTGGTCTCTTGTAAATCGATATGGTGCCACCCTTAAAAAGGTTCTGATAGAGCACCATTCCATCATCAAGAGCAAGAGGAGGACTGCAGGAACCATGCCTCTTCTAAAGATGCAGAAGGTGGTCTATAGGAAATAGGTAATTACTGAAAAATTTAACAGAAGCTCCTACAGTTTTTAATCACCATGAAGTGCTAGAAGTACCCTTTCACCACTATTCTTGCAGGATTATCTATCAGCTGTGGGGAAAGGTATTTTTTAAAATGTCCCCTGGAAAATGTTGACCTGTCACTTGCTTTTAAATCTTAAAATGGTGTATGTGTTACAGTTTCTCACAATTATTATATCAGAGTTTTCTGTAAATGTCTTTTTGTCAAGTATGTGGGGAACATAACTGAAGTCCTAACAGTAAATCCTTTTTTCCCTCAAATAAAATAAATTTGGTTGTAATCAATGATTTGATGAATTCTGCTTTTGAAGTGGCAAAACTGAGAAAGCTTTTTCTAAGAATATGTATCACAGGGATCTTAGTATCCTTTTTAGAGTCCAAAATGGTTATATCAGGCTAGAAAGAGTTGCAGCATCAATCTCAACACAAAATACATAGTGTTTTTTATAACCCCTGAGAGATGTTCCAAACTTTACCCCCAGTCAGATTTGTCATGGAAGACATGTTGTTCTTAGAAGTCTCTGAAGATGTTATTATGTCACCATATGCATACCTGTTTGTTGATTTAAACATTTATTGCTTGATGCGTTTAGGCTAAGAACAAGACATTTTTCCTGTAAAAACAGCTTTCCATTTACATATTTAGAAAATCAGCACTCAGCAATAAAAACAGATGAGTTGATCTGATGTCTTTGCATAGCTATCGAGACAGGAACAAGAGTGTAATGTCCCAACGTCAAAACAGCTCCTGTCCCTCCTGCAGCTGTTGATATCTTCCTCCCACAGACTGAAGGAAGCTATGTTTTGAACTTTTTTTAATTAATTGATTAAAGACATTTCTGAATTGCTCTGAATACTTTGAAAGAGAACATCCTGTTAATGTCTCACCAGAGACATGTGTTGCAAAGCTGTCACAAAGTCATTAAAAACCTATGGAGTAAGAGGATGTATTTTAAAAGAGAAAAAGCTGTTGGTGAAACGAGCTGGAGGGTTTATTATCCTCTTTCTAAGTTTTGACCTTGTCTATTTCCAGGGCTTTCAGTTAAGTAAGAAATTACCTGGTATCTGCAAAGCAGCAGGAACATAAGGGTACCACCACTGCCTAGTGAAGACGTTTGAGCTGACATTTCCCACTGTTTGGGATGCTGAAATGAGGGACAATCTCCAAAAACTAAGCTTAACAAGACATTAAAAAGGCTAAGCTGTATAACAAAGCTCTTCAACAAACTTTATCACATGTGCACTAGAACTATCAGGAAAAGGGAGATGAAGTTTCATTCTACTAGAAAAACTCAAAACAGAAGTGGTAGAGCATGTGAAGAAACCCGAGTACCCTGACGCTGCTGTTCAGTGAGTGTTGGACAATGTGCATGTACAGGAAGAATGCACATGTGTGCCTAGGTAAACTAGGGCAACCCAAGCATATTCCTTCTTGGGACAGATGAGGAAAATTTTTATTTGGTAAAGGAGTCCAGCAACACAACTGCACCAACAACTATTTCTTTCCTCCTTTCCCTTTTGCTGTATGTTTCTTGAAAAATTTCTTGAGCAGTATCCTCATCAGGTTTCACTTTCTAAAGTCCTTATGGGTAAAATATTCCCTTGCTAACTTTGTGACTGTAATCTTTTATGTGGTATATGTGTATCTAATCCCCTTTCCCCTTTCTCACGATTTCATATACCATAAATATTTCTTTCATAAACTGGTTTTCATACTTTCTTTCATAAGTTAATTGATACCAAATATCATTTTTGTTATAGACATGTTCTTGTGCTCTCCCTTTCTGAAGGGAGGAGATGCATAATTTCTTTAATTTTAAATCAATGTCTCTACGTGGTTTTCCAAACCTCTCAAAGTTTGAAGATTTCACTTCTACAGGTCTGGATCTGACAGGTTTGTGAAGGCTGTGGTTATAAACCTATTTGCATAGCAAGGTGTTACATGATGTAAAATATATCCACATCTTAGTGCCTTGTTAAAACACTCTGATGGTTGGCTTTTTCCCTGTCATTCTGTAACTTCTGAGGCATATGCACCTACTAAAATTGTTTTTAAAACTCTGTTTTTTTCTGAACTCAGCTTGCCTTTTAAAAGCACAGTGCAGGAATACATGTATATTATGTCTATTGGAATTAAGATGTGCGTAACACTGTCATTCAGTTTGAAAAACCGACGTTTACGCACTAAATGCACCTTCCTTTGATCATCCAGACCTATCACAATCACCTTATTGCTCTCAATGCTCTTTTTCAGTGAATTGTGTAAACCGTAAGCGTCCTGGTTTGCAAGCCATGGTGCCGCTTGTCTTCTGCTGCTATCACCTGTTCACTTCTTAGATGATTCAAAAATTGGATTTACACCAACAAATCTTCCACCTTCCCAAGAAAATAACCAATGGCTTTTAATAGTTGCTCTAGCAAAGACACGTCTAGCAACACACTGCTAAAACATGCATGTAAAAACATCAAACTCAAGGTGATGAAACAGACATGGTCAAAGAGGCTTTATTAATCAGGGACCAGAATAGGTATGTTTGATATCTTCAGCCTTTTTTCTTCCTTTCTTTTAAATGCTACTGTCTCTTCTTTGATAGTTATGCCATCTTTAAAAACTGAGGATAGAACAAGAAATTAAACCAGCGGCTGGCCGCAAGCAAATGTTCCTGGGAATTACTCTTTTTATTCTGGCTTTAAATTTCTGTGTGAAATGTAATCTGTATATCGAAGTAGAGGAAAGTTTCAGGGACTTGGGGCCACCACCAGCCCTGGCTACCCTTACCCAGTTTCCTGTGACTCCCTCCAACCCTACTCATGACCCTGGACCCTCCGTAACCTACCTCGGCCCATAAGTTTCTGCCCCAGTGACACTGCAGCAGGGTCAGTTTCCAGTTCCTCATAGGTTTGCCCAGCCCAGCCACAGGCCACACCGAACCAGGTGCACCTGTGGGTCTACATCCTAGACCAGCTTCAGCCCATCCCCACGTAGTTGCCTAATGCCCAGGCCTGGGACTGCCTCAGTGCCCATCGGCTGCTTGCTCCTGGCTAGGGGAAGGAACAGGCCCTGGCTGCCAAGTTCTAACCCCTGATGCTCCAAGCTCCTGGCCCACTGTGAGCTGCCAGCCTGGTGATGACATGACAGAAAGACCAAAGGCTGAGTGGTCATGTGGCTGGTTTAGGGACGAGTGAGGAGACCCCTGGGTCAGACTCACAGAACTGGTTTCTTCTTTGGACAGGGTGGCATGAGATGACATGGGATGGGATGAGATCGCATGGGATGGGATGGGATGGGATGGGATGGGATGGAGATGAGTGTGGGCCTTCTGGTCAGTCTCACAGGCTTGGAGTTTGCCCCATACCTCCTCCAAGTCACTTCCACACAGACGTATTAAATTTGCAAAGTAGCCACGTAAAACAGTGTCCCAGAACCTGTAATTTGTTATTTAATTTTACTTTGTTTTCACAGTTAAACTTAGTTTATTAACTAAAAGTTTCTAAACGACTGACATCACTACTCTAGACAGTAATTCTCATGGCATTTCATGGCAATGTCTGTTGTCCAGGCAAATCTGTCGACAAGATCCTTGCCCTTATCTCTCTCCTAAACCTGCCAAGGACACCGGGATGACAGTCCTCTGACCTAATCTGAAATCTAGGGGGCACAAATGGGTGCATAAATTTACTTTTCTTTTCTAGATGAATGTGCTCCTGCATCAAGGAAATGTGTTCCCTGTACTCATCATCCTCTAGCATACAGAAAATGAAAGTTGAAAGCAGAAAGACCCTGAAATAAAGGTATATGCCAAGATATGTTCTTGGATTTCCGTCATTCAGGAGGGCGCGATCAGTTCTTCCTTCCCAATCAGCAACCTGGTTCGGGACTCTAGAGATCACAAAGTGCAGTGTAGTCACTCTCTTCTGTTGGAAAATGGGAAAGGCATCACTGTGAAGCAATTAGTTTGCCTCCTCATGCCCTCTGCTTGCAGAACCAAAACTGATTAGAAGCAGATGAAGACTGAGGTGTCATGCTCCAAAGGAAAAACAAAGCAAAACAAAACAGCTCCAAACCCAAACTTTTTTCTGTGAGATTTGCAAAGCTGTTTGCCACATCTGTAGTCAGCATACTAGCTTGTAGTTTGGCTCTGGGCATCTCCCTTGACACCAAGTGCCAGCACCATGAGTATCTGCAGCAGGAAGCCTTGAATTCACCTGCATCAGTGCTTCTGCAGCATCCCAGATCTACCATCTCTGCCTTGCAGTGTGTTACTGTTAAGCTACTACTCAGTAGACAAATTATTTTTCTACTTTTCTATTTTCACAACAGGCAAATTGTTTTCCTACTTCAGACCAGAGAAGCCTGAAGGAAAGCTGTCCTTTAGCTACTAATGTTCTCTTGCTGTGTCATTTCTAGTCAATAGCTCTTGGGTATCACTGGGCAAAGTAAAGCTGTTGCTCAATATCAAATAATTTCCTTCCTTTCTTTCCCACTGTATTAGTCCCTGAAAAGTGGTAGAAGTGTACCTGGAAGTTGTAGGTCAGTCATCTCACTGGAAATCAGTTAGTTTTTGCTGTACTTGTCCTCATATTTTTGTGAAAGTATTTAGGAATTGTTTTCATGCAACACAGTCTTAGCAAAAAGAGCAGATCAGGAAATGCTCAACATGTTGGACATTTTTGTCTGTCTCACTGAAGAATTGATTAGAATGTAAGAAGCTGGAAAACTGAAAATACCGCACACAGGAAAAATCTTTTATTCCCCTATCTTTGGTTGTTAGCTTCTGTCTTCCCAGGGCAAATACCAGGAAAGGGTGAAAGTGCTGATCTGGCAGTAGGAGAAATTAAGAAGAACAGCTTCTGGTTAGAGTTTTAGGTAGAAGAATAGCTATGCTGTTGGTGTGTTTGAAAAGCTTTCTGCCATTTTCCTTTAAGCCTGTGGTGAAAAGCCTATTTTCGAGCCTAGTTGTTAATGTATTCAAATATGAACAGCATAAAATCTCACCCTTGATTATAATAACCCACACATGTATGTATTTGCTTGCAGTTTGGATGCCACTGCCAGAAGAACCCTCTCTTTCTCTCACTGTTTTTTTTTTGTTGCAGGGCATTTGATGGATGTTGTTCCACTGATGGCAGGGGATTGCATTATGAAAGCACCTTCCATACTTCAAAAGTGGATTACAAGGAAATTAGATTGTGTGTTAAAGACAGTTACCAATAGCAGCAATGAACATAATGAACATTTACTGGACTACTCTGTAGAGATTTTGATACTCTAATGTGAGCAGATTATGTATAATATCCATATATTCATTGTTTCAGTAAAATAAAATATTGATATGCATTTTTTGGTTTACCACATGGTTTTAATTTGTGTTTTTTTCTGATTACTTGTAATTCTTATAATGGATTTGCATCACTAGGAAATTTTGGAAAGAGGCTACGCTTTTGTCACACCCAGGGGTGTGATCCAATTCCTATGGGATTCTAGACAACAACTAAGATGCATGTCTCTGTCTTTGCCTCTGCTATAAAATGTCAGGCCACATGTTCGTAATTACTGGCATATAGAAACATCTCCATATTCAGAATAAGATGCTGGTCAGGACAGTGAAATTATTGATATTAACTTGCATATTTGCAATAGAGGTATATTGGAGATAACATCGATGCATTGAGGAGTAACTTATGGAGACATCATATGGATGACATAGGAGCCTCAGAATTTGACTCAGAATTTTGCTCTTCATTTGCATGTCAGTGATGCTAAAAACAATGCTATACTGTTGATTGTACAATATAAATATAGCTTGTAATGATAAGAATTCTGATAATTAATGAATTACAATTTCTGTCCTGAAGCCTTTTGCTATTAATCATTATTTGCTTGGGCATATAAGCAAAACATAGCTAATGATTCTAAGCAGATTGTGACTATGAAATTAAATGTATCCTCTTTTTTTTTCTCCTGGATCCTATTAACGTATTTTCCCATTTGGAATTCCACAGTAATTTTCTTCTGAAATGTTGAACTTACTAATCATAGCTGTTTGGGTTGGGTAGGAATTAGCACATTTCTGCATCATTCCAGGAAATAGGACTGGTGTAACAGGCAGTGCCATAATAGTCTCATCCTCTCATTGCAAAGCTTTATCTTGCTTTTCTTTGGGAGAAAGATCTGTTCCCAGTACTGTTCAGAGTTGCAGTAAAAAGGCACAGCCCTGCTTAGAATACAATTTGGAAGACAGAAGGTAAAATTCAAGAGATAGGATTTAAGCCTTTTTGCTTCTCTTCTCATGTTGTGATATTTTATACAGGAGATAGATAGTCTAATATTTGTTATTGCCAAACAGTAACAAAACCAGAAGCTGTCCAGGTAACTCCAGATAAATTTCAAGATGTCTCTGTCTGCCTTACAAAAATGGCTATGAATTACGCAGTTGAGCTTCGTGTATTTAGGGAAACTACAGAGGCCAGCACAGCCCGCTTGCAAAGAATGAACCTGATCCTGAGAAAAACACCTTCTCCATCATTTATCTCACCTCCTGTATTGGACAGAAAGGTTAGTCCCACATTCAATAGACACAGGATTTGAATTTAGAAGGCTACGTGCTCCCAGAAATTGATGTTTTAACTTGAAGTAAAAAGCTGAAACAAATTAATTGAGCTTAGTTGTTATGGAGAGCTATGATAGGAATGATGGTTTCTCAAATGCTGTTGTACTGAAGGCTTTAAATTCAATTGTTAGAACTTTGACTTGAATCTATTAGCTTACTAGGCAAACAGTGCTAGGCCTAAACTGAGAATGAACCCATCTATAAAGAGTAAATGTAACTACATACAGAAGAAAACAAAATCTTGAGTGAGTACAGAAAATGTGTAGTTACAAAAGCAACATGCATTTCTAATGTTGGAACAAAACAAATCATGAAGTAATAACTAGTTGTAAAGTTGGTCTTTTCTGGCGAAAATAGTCTCTCCATATACTTTGATAACATGGATACCATACAGTGCTGAATTATTAATAAAAACATGTGAACTGGATTTTTAAGGCTGTCTTACATAGTAAGTTAAAGAGGAGATCTGAAGGAGCGTATAAGCCACTTCAGCCCTTCCAACATCATGCTACAACTACCAGTCACAGACTACCTGATTATAACATCTAAGCAGTAACATCTGATAGTGAGAAAATTGGGAAGTACCGTATGATGAATAGATACTGTGGAGAAGAAGATTCCTTCTTTACTGCTAGTCCCTGAATTGATGTATCCATGTATTTCTCCTTGATATCTTCATATACATTTAAACTCAAAGACCTCTAGGAAGGTAAAAAGTTGATAAGGTGGGTACTGTAACCATCTCTTGACTCCTCTGTGCCTTGAATAAACTGACACACAAACCAGCAGAAGCTTGAAAAGTACATGTGTGTTATGAAAATTGGAAAAGTGTAATCCCAAGAGAAAAAAAGAAAAAGGATCTTGAGTTCTTGAACAGCAATGCTGTCTTTTACAACCAGCAAATGATCTTAAAATATTTAATTAAAAAAAGCTACACAAATTCCAAATGGATATTAGTGCAACAATCTAGACCTCTAAACTGAATTCTAAGCTTCATGTTTTTTTCTATGATTGTCCTATAATTATATAAACATACATATGTGTACACATACTGAGGAAAAAAAAACAGAATATGCTATAATGATTTACTGTCTAAAGGACAAAAAGTTTATAACTGGGGCTCTCCATCTGTAATTTAAGAGCTTAGTACCTAATTGGCCACAATGCCTGAATAAGTTTACAAAAAAATTCTATTTAACTGATACATTATTACTAGTGTAAGGTTAATAAAAGGCAAAAGGCAAGAGTAATTTTTTTCTATTAAAAATGGCTTGCATAGCCACTCCTGGACAGTGTGTTTCTTAAAAAAAAAGGAAATCATAATTCATTGGCATCTTTGCAAAGGGTAATGCTGGCATGGGAAAACAAATTTCTCAGACAGGATGACAATTGCTGTCCAGGAGATGACAGGAATCTCCATTGCAAGGATCCTTGTAGCAGCATCTTCTGCTGGATCAGGTGATACTTCCCAAACTGT
Source organism: Steatornis caripensis (assembly GCA_013398225.1). Classification (NCBI taxonomy): domain Eukaryota; kingdom Metazoa; phylum Chordata; class Aves; order Caprimulgiformes; family Steatornithidae; genus Steatornis; species Steatornis caripensis. The sequence continues at coordinate 24,296 of VZSC01002184.1, read as the reverse complement.
TGCTTTACTGAATTCTCATCTCCATCTGGGCTTTGGTACTGTGTAAGGGCTCATCATTTGCATGATCCACTGTTACTGTTTATTTTAAATGACATACAAAACATCTTTTCATTATCTTAACTATGTACAAAATAATTGCCAGAATCCAAAGGGCACCAACAGGCCTTAATTACCTTGATCAGTCTTACCTGAGATCCACACCCACACCTTCTGTGCCTAGAGACCCTGGACACCCACTCTTTGTCTGACGGAAGCCGTAGGTGTGCTTGTTCTATTCCTCATCTCCAGCCCTGTCTCCTGAACAGACCTCAGACCATGCTTAACCTTGTTTCTAGCCCCACCTCTTGTCCCATCCCCTCCTGAACAGACTCCCTGGATTGACTCTGGACCTCATGGATAACTGTTTGGACATTTGGTGAATTCTGTTGCCAGCAGCTGTTTCTGCCAGCCCTGGTGACTCTCTTATGGACTGCACCCTGGCCAGTGAGGCTGTGCTGCTGCCTCATTCCCCGTTTTGAAGCACTCCTGCTCTTGCTAATCCCTGGCAGGAATGTCCTGCATGGCTATTTCTGCATCTGTAGGAAAAGTTTCTACATTCTTTCTAACCAGAAAATATCTGGGAGTTTAGTACGCTGGGTGTGCACAGAGGTACAATGCTGCCGTGATACCCACCTGCACCAGAATTATAACTATAGAACAAACATTAAATTTGTGCTTATGTCTCACTAATCCCACAGTTCTTGCCACATATATTAAGACTAACCTCATTCAAGTTAGGAAATGTGTAAATAGTGCATTTTAAAGGTCCTGTGTGACCACCAGTCCTCATAAATGAAAGGACACTTAACTCACATGGAAAAATACATTTATAAAAAATTGTCAAAGTCTTTCAGATGGTAAAAAAGTAAAATGTATAGTTTAAGTAAGGTATGCACAATTTATTAAACCTTTTTCCTGATTCTTTCTTAGCAATACTATTCTTTTACGTATTTCTGACAAAGTACAAAACTAGAAAATCTTATTACTCATAAAATCATAGAATCATAGAATCATAGAATCATAGAATCATAGAAT
>VZSC01002184.1:3898-20295 GCA_013398225.1 Steatornis caripensis | reverse complement strand
TCCATGACTGCATTCCAGTCATGCGAGCTGTCCCACCACGTCTCCGTGATCGCAATGAGATCGTGGCCCCGTGACCATGCACAGATCTCCAGCTCCTCCTGTTTATTCCCCATACTGCGTGCATTGGTGTACAGGCACTTCAGGGAGGTAGTCGAGCACGCAGATTTCCCTGGAGGGGCGCACAAGGATCCACTGTCGTCATACCCATCCTTGAGGTGGTTGACTGCCTGCTTCTCATTTTGGGAGGCAGGTGAGAAACCTTTGTTGCTGCCTTGATTGTCCTTGCTTATTCCCCAGTCGGTTGCAATGGCATGAGTATTGCCATTTTGGACCCCACCCCCCGAATGAAGCAGTTTAAGTCAAGTAAATATTTTTATTATTATAGTCTGTAAGGACTGACTTCATTTTCTTTTAAAAATTGTTTACTTACAAAAAAGATGGAAGGTTTTTAAGAGGTGAATGAAAAGCAAGATTTTTTGTAAAGATACCTACTTTTAGTACCTTATAAATAACTATGCATTTTACTCAAGTATGTCAACGGTATAGTAAGCCACCTACTGTGGCTGACTACACCCATTTCTTAAAGCATTTTTCAGAGACACATTACCTAACCTAGTCAACAAAAACATGTTCAGGCTACCTGGTAACAATAGACTAGATCGTTGGGTATCATTGAATTAGGTTAGCATTGCACCTGAAAGGTGGGGTAGCACACAGAGCCTAAAGACATTTTTCATCTGATTTTAGGGATAGACTGGGCCCAGGTCCCAGTGTATGTATAGAGTAGTCAATGTACCTAGAGAACAACTTGTATTTATGCCAACTGCAAAAGATCTGTACATCATACAAGATGATTCACACATGCACAAGTCCTTTAACACACCCCTTAATCTGAGAGATGATGTAGACTAAATCGTGAGCTAATAAATACATTCAGTTCTAGTATCTGAATGGTTACTAATAGCTATGACGCATTGAAGAAATTCTTGGTAGCATGTTTGAATTATGAATTTTACATGCTGGAGTCTGGATGACACATGTGACACAGGTCAGCTTGAAAGCAGGGTTTCTTTTCTGAGGATTATAATTTCAGATGGATTCTGTGGTGGTTTTAAATTAGCTTCCTCTCTTTCTCCAACTTTGCAATTGGTGAATGGACCATGGCTATTTCAAATAGCTCAGTTAAAGAGAGACAGGGAAGTACTGGATAGAGTCCAGCTGAGGGCAATGAAGATGATGAGGTGACTGGAGCATCTCTCCTTTGAGGAAAGGCGGAGAGACCTGGGCCTGTTCAGTCTGGAGAAGAGAAGACTGAGAGGGGATCTGATCAACTCTTATAAATGCCTAAAGAGTGGGTGTCAACAGGATGGGGCCAGACTCTTTTCAGTGGAGCCCAGCAACAGCACAAGGGGCAATGGGCACAAATGGGTTTGTTCCAACCTCTACCATTCTGTGATTCTGTGAAATGGAGCAAGGAGAAAACATTTATGTAAAATTAATCTCTGGCTGCTGTTTTTGCTTCTTGAAGCTGTTGAGAGGACATTGTGAGGATTATGAATGCTTTTTATAAGAAGATATGAGGATCAGATTCACAATGTGTCATTTCAGACTTCTATGCATGAACTAATCATTTTATAGTCCTTTTAATGTCAATGAAAAGAAACAAAATGCACCATACAGATGCACAACTATCTGGCTAATTTCAAATATCTACATTAAGATGGTTAATCATGCTGTGAACCTTAAAGCTCACATTCTTGAACATTTTATTATTCATCATTGAATATAAACCAAACTAGAAAGGCTAGCTTAAGTGTAGACATACATGTCATAAGCAGGTACATATAATTACACGTTACATATCACTCCCACAGGAGGAGTGCGAAGATGAGCACTGAACATGACTTTGTACACAAAAACAAAGACATCTTCCACAGTTTTGTAGCAGAAATAGAACTTTTTTTTACATTTTTTTGAGAGGACGATCTTGGAAGTCTGTCAGATTCTTCACAAAACCAGCTTGGATTTTGTGAAATTGAAACACGTGGGGTTGAATGTGTCCAAAAATGAGGCTAGAGCATTATGAAGCTGTTTCTGTAACTGTTGGTGAGATTATGATAATTTCTAAGTGCTACCCAAATGTATTTGCATGATGATAGGACCTTCCTTAAACAACAGTGCAAATTTTTAGATGTGGACAAGCACAATATAATTTAAAATCCATAAGCCTGTGGTGTTATATCCATAACTTTGACTGACAAAAATATGATTTAAGTGTTAGGGAAATCTTTGCTTCCTACATTTTGCCCCTGTTGTACATGTATTTGTCAGTGTGAGATTATTTGTTTGCATAGATTGAAAATTTTGGTCCTATTTTGGTGACAGTTTTGTTACTGACTTGTCATCCGCTTAATGTGACAATAATTTCATCCTTTGCAAAAGAGAGCTCTGGGACAATTTTCCATCAGTTTTCCTTCTCCGCTTTTCTCCCTGCCTTCTAATCTAATCTAATCTAATCTAATCTAATCTAATCTAATCTAATCTAATCTAATCTTTTTTCTAGTCATAGGAATGTGGATAACCCATCATAAAATGGAAGAAAGACTCCTTCTATGGCCTTGTTTTGATCAATTCATATATGAGAATTTGTGTAAAGTTTTTTTTGTTAACAAATTACAATAGGAAGAAAATTATAGATATAAATAACGTCCTTTCCACACTGTCTTACTTATTTTAATCAACTCGGGATTTTTCTAATATACTTTGCTGAAAAAACATAGGGTACAAATGTAAGTTTTCTTAACAAGTGAGAAAACCATGTCTGTAGCAATGTCTTTAGGCAAAAGTCTTTCTTACAAGAAATGGGCATGTAATTGTGGCAAATGTTTTTAAATAAATTGAATTAAATTGCCTTAAAATCACACATAACCTGTTTCTAAAAAAACCTGCTGCAACAGTTCATCATGTTACACTGATGAATAAATAAAAAGCTAGGGACACTAACAAAATAACTACCAATTTAGATGTTGTTTTAAATTGTATGTTATTTATGCTTTCAAAACTGTGTTGACAGAGCTGAAACAACGGTGAGAGAGAGAGTTCACTAGGGTGATCTCTCTAAGGAGATGTCAAGTGGAGACAAGTACACTACAGCTTTGCTGGCTGTCACTTTATTTCTGCCAACAAGAAAGACTTTTTAAGTGAGGAGAAGCCAGTGACAGATGAATAAGCCTAATGGGTGAGAAGGTGAAGGGGACACGTGTGTCTTTTTATGTCTTTGTGTATTGAAAATACCAATTCTAAAATTGCATACAAGATGATATAGTCTAAGAATATAATACTAGCTTTTCTTAAATGAAACTTCCACAGGTTTACATCTGCAACAGTATAAATATTTGTGTTTTCTCCTTATGGAAATGTGAGTAAATAAATAATGTCTAATATGGCAATCCAAAACATAACTCTTTTGTTTGAAGTTTTTGAGTAGCTTAAATAGAATTTAGAAGATTTCTCTTACTACCAAAATCAATAACTGGTTGAGTTAATGCTTGTATGCAGTATGCAATAGTTGTGTAATGCTCAGTCCTATTTTCAATAGAGAAAGGGCCTTCAGAGGACTTTATGGCTCATTTACTCTCTCTTTGCTGGAAATGCAATAAGAATCTACAGTACAACAAAAAAAAAAATCCACAAGAATTGTATATCCTTCTCATTTTTCATTTTAAGTTAAGGAACTGTGTATTTGAATTCATACTAACAGTTTTCAAGACATCGCAATTAAGTACTGTTAATTTTCTGTAAGTACATTTAAAGAAAAAGGGAAAATTGTGTTCGGGAACAGAGTTTAATGACTTAATATCCAAAATAGGTGTCTGTTCAATGGACCTAATAGAATGGCCTCAAAATGCACTCCAATAGTATTAGGATAGAATTGGTCTGTAACAGGTGTTTTTTCATCAAGAAGTCAGAAAACTTCCTTCTTCAGCCAAATTTCAGTGCTTCATTTTGTTGTCCTTCGCACTCCTCTAATCTTCTTAGCTTATGCATACAGCAGGTTACTTAGCATGACCATGAAGATGCCCCCTTTTTTTTTTTTCAATAGAGGCAATCAGTTTACTACTCATCATTCCTGAAATTTAACCATCTGTCCTAGAGTCTTCACAAAATCTTGTCATTGCATGCTCTGATAGACGGATGGTGTTAACACAGATCCTTCCTTCTCATGTCAAAAATACTAGTGGGGAAATACGGGGCAATGAATATATAGCCGTATGTGGAGGAGGAGAGGGCACCATTATTAATTTCTTTTAGATTTATCTCAAACTATTGGCTTCCACCCCTTGCAAAGATCAGCACAGATCTTGCACTTAGATAAGAAGCCCTTGCAAAGTACAGAAAGGCAAACAGATTCCCCTTTAGCATCAAGAGGAATACAATCCGATAGGTGTGCAAGTAATAAATAGTTCTCCAAGCTTGTTGTTTCCCCTCCTATCCACGGTTTAATGATTTCTGCACATGGATTGTACAGATTTGTCTCACAGTATCCTCCTCTTCTCGTTCCTGATTTTGGGACCAATGTGTCAGTATTTATTCTACTTTTATTATCTGTTTATCTTCACTTTTGTGGAAGGAATACTCTAGATCTGGTAAAACAGCTCCTAATTTTTTACGTAGTGAGACACTGAGTCCCTACCCTGAATTCATCATTTGAGTAGAGTGCTGATTATGTAGAATATAAATGATATGAGGGAAAGCAAGAGTCAAGGCCAGAATTTTCAGTTTGTATACTTCAGCAATTTGCAATCCTAGTTTTAAGTTAGGCAACTGACAGCTCAAATTTGACTATTATGACCAGAGTCTTCAAACATGTGAATAGATCATATTGTTTATTTTCTTTGCCTTTGTATTTCAAACATTTGATCTTTCCATACTTTATATTTGTGTGTTTTTTCTCAGTGAGATTTTAATGAAATTATTTTAATGTGGGAACATAAGTTTATGTTAAAAAGATACGTTAGTCTATGTAACAAAGGAAAGAGACTACATGTTTTAAATTAACAAATTCAACTACATAAGATAGAAAAGAAGATAAATTGATGGATGGATAGATGGATAAAAAGAAATCTCCCTTAGAGAGCTCTATCTGTTTATATTAAGAAATTTTTAAAGAACTGTGTACTGGGTTTATGAGGAAAGGTTTTGGTAGTGGGGGTATTGCAGGGGTGGCTTCTGTGAGAAGTCACCAGGAGCTGCCCCCATGTCCAACAGAACTAATTCCACCCAGCTCCCAGATAAACCTGCCTCTGGCTAAAGCTGAGCCCATCAGCAATGTTAGCAGCACCCCTGTGATAAGAAAGAGTAAAAAACAGCAGCTGGGAGAGAGGAGTTAGAATATGTCAGAGAAAAAACTATGCAGACACCAAGATTGGTGAAGAAGGAGAAAGAGGAAGTGCTCCAGATGCTGGAGTAGAGATTCTCTTGCAGCCCATGGCTAAGACCAAGGTGATGCAGATTATCCCCCTGCAGCCCGTGGAGGTCTACAATGGAGCAGTTATCCACCTGCAGCCCATGGAGAACCCCATGCTGCAGCAGGTGGACACGTCCATGGAAAGGCCACATCAGAGCATGCACCTGGCAGGACCTGTGACCCCATGGAGAGGAGCCCAAGGAGGAGCAGGCTTTCTGGCAGGAACTGTGCCCCATGAGGGACCCATGTTGGAGGAATGCATTCCTGAAGGACTGTAACTCGTGGAAAAGATCCATGATGCAACATTTCTTGAAGAACTGCAGTCTGTGGGAAGGACACACATTGGAGCAGTTTGTGAAGAACTGTATCCTGTGGCAGGGACCCCACACTGGAACATGGGAACAGTGTGAGGAGGAAGGAGTGGTGGAGGCAAAGCATTATGAACTGACTGCAAACCCCATTCCCTGTCCTGCGTTACCTGTGTGGGAGGAGGTGGAAGAGCTGACCCTGGGAAGAAGAGAAGTGTAGGCGGAAGATGTTTTTTAGTTTTGTTCCAATTTCTCTTTTATGTTATTAATTAGCAAGAAACTAAATTATTTTCTCTGAGTCTGTTTTGCCTCTGATGGTAATTGGTAGATAATCTCCCTGTCCTTATATTGACACATGAACTTTTAATTGTGTATTTCTCCCTCTGTCTTGTTGATGGAGGGGGAGTGGCAGAGCAGCTTGGTGGCCATCTGGTGGCCACCCAAGATCAACCCACCACAAGCTGTTAGCTATATCAAAGAAAGGCCTTCTATAAAATGAAAGGTTGGACTTTATCTGTATAATTAGGTATTATTGTCCAAAACTAAGGCACTACTTGTGGGCCACTCTTTTAAGCAGATATGGGCAACCTCATTGTTACAGATGTTTAGTTACCTATCATGGAAAATATGCAACTGTATTCAAGTCTTTCTAGCTTTTTTTTTTTTATGATGAGTGGAATTATCAAAATGCACTAGAAGTAATCTGCTCATGGTTGCAATGCTAATTTTATTACCATTTCTTGAGTGCATCACTTAATATATGAGACCACATGCACCATATATTCTGGGATGAACACTGATAGTTGTATAATTCCTAGCCTGAACTGAAGAGCACAGTTTGCCTTGTTTGTCCTGGAGTTCGATCAGGTTTAAGACCTGCAGTTCTTCCCTGTGACTAGGGGAGGCACAGGAAGACTGTATACAGCATCTATCTTACTCAAACTATTGTCATACTTACTGTTTTCCAAAAGGACTAGTTTCTTGAGAGCGCATGGGTGGACTTTTGTGTTCACTATGAACAGTTAATTTTGTTACATTTTCATGCTTGGTTATGTTTTCTGTATGTTAGTGAGTTTCAGCCCTTAAAGCATCTATCAATCCACAGTCCTTATGGTCTGTTCTTGGTGACTTTTTAGTATCACACATTGATACTTAGCTCTGCCATCTGTTGGGGATCCAGGCTGACACTTAGAAAACAAATCAGCAAGAAGATTCTCTCTTTCCTACACAGAGAAATTATCTCAATAAACAATGTGCATGTCAACTACCACAGGGCAGCTGAACTTTAATTGTAAATGCTTATAAATTTATGCATCTGTAAGAAAGAGAGCATATTCATCTTGACTGGGAGACCAGTGTACACTGAGGAGTTAGTGATCCACATAAAATTTAACATGAGTGCACCCAAGTCTATGCTGTGCTTGTGATCTACTGCACTGTACTGCAAATATATTTTATTGTAAGAACATCCTGTGATAGCTCAAATGACTGAAATCGGGGAATGTCTTCGGTGGATATGGTCTGCCCAGAGTGCTGCATGTGGATTGGAGGCCCATGAGATGCAAGACCACCTGGAGTTCTCATAATCTGAAGGGATGTAACATTACCCATACTATTCTCTTTGTGGTGCTACCTCTAATAAATTGCATTTTAAATGATACCTTACAGAGTCTGAGTTCCTTTCTCACTGAGATCATAACAAACCAACACCTCCAGGTGCAAAACAGAGAGTTAGATTTGGGATTAGTCTCTCTAGTCAGAATGCAGCCTGGAACATAGGCTGAAAAGTTGTTCTAAAGGTAATGCTGAGCCTAGTAGACTCCTTGATAATTCATGGTTGCAGTGGTTACTCTTGGTAAATACAATTTTTTTCGGGACATGGAAATGTTTTTTCTTGCGTTCCTGTATATGTACCATTCATTTGACATGGCTATCCACACAGATCCTGCATGCGTTTTTGCTTTTTCATGAATTTTGTGCACTAGGAAACCATTTGGCCCTAAGAAAATACAGTAGCCAAATTGCAGCTACTTGAAACATTTTCCCATTAAATATAATGGCACTAAAGTTGAAGTGCCAGGGGCTATTATGCGCCAACAGTGCAGTCAAGGGAAGTACCCATCTGTAGAAACCATACAGCAAGGTACAAACAGAGTGATGAAATAACCCTGAAAACAGTTGGAGCCTCAGGACAAGAAAAACAAGTGATCTGCTGCAATGCTTAACAACAAAAGGAGAGGTATGAATAGAGTTATTTAGGCTTTCGTGGTTACAAATGCAGTAAGCAGTGAGCAATATAGCCTTTGGCAGAGATCCCTCTCACCGTTGTAATGTTTACTTCCTCTTCAGAAAGCCAGGTCCTCACATGTGCAAGTATAGCCTCATCATGAGAGATAGGAACTGAACCACAAATGGCTGCTTCTGTATGCATCCTCCATGCCGCAGCTCTTAGTGTAACAATAGAATTCCTTAAAAGGAGTTAAATCAGAAAATAAAAAGCAATGTGCAAAGCCAGCATGCCAAAAGTTTTATCTTTAGAGCAATGCTGAACAGAAATAGTCTGTAAAAGCAGAGGCCTGATTAAACAAATGTACTAGCTCCTGCTTTGCATAGTGTATTAGTAGCACCTGTATGCAGGCCAGGACTTCAGTAGCTAAAATTGAAGTGTTATTGTTCATTAACACATCAGTTAGAAAAAGAACTATACCTTGTTTTTTGTTGTTGCTTTCCTAGTGTATTCAACCTTTGTCTGCAATTATATTGCTGATTTGTGATATGAAAGCATCACACAGGGTCAAGCATGGGACTGTAGAAAGGAAAAAACAGAACAAATACTAGTTTAGAGGCTCAAGAGAAAAAATAGTTTTGTCTTTTTAAGTCTTTTTTTGAGAGTGAAAATGCTGGTGTGGTAAAGTAAGAGAAGCTGCATGAATAAATATTTACTGAAACAGAGACTAAATTATGCTCAGTCCCATGTAGAGCAGTAACTTTTTTTGTCTTAGCTACAGCATAGTGAATTCATAGAATCTTATCACATCAATCATAGTCTTCTTCCAGTTTGAATTTCCTAATAATTTTATTACCATCACTTGAGTCACATAGTAGGCTCCTCTAGCATCAGTGAGCATTGTCTTTAATTGGTTCCCAAACCTGTTGCTATGTGCACAAATGATGAAGTTAAGTACCATACAATGGCTCAATTAAAAAAATTGCATGCATCCTTCTTATCTCTCTCCAAATTTTCTTCAATAACTTTTTAAAATGGGGACCTTGAATCAATCAAATGCTCAAAATCTTGATGAAAAAGTGCTTCAAATGTTCTTGATTAGCTGAATAATTGCTTTGAACAGTGTAGTTTGCATGATCAGAGTCACAATGGCTCCTCGTTAGTCCTTCTCATTGTTGTCAGATAACAGTATCTTTTGCTGGTATGTCTACTTCCACTGTTCCCACTCAATCTAGCCATTTTCTCTCCTCTTAAATCCTAATCTTTCTCTGTGGTCTGATTCCTATTATGCTCCTCCTTGAGATTCTTTTTTTTCCAAGCTCCACCTCATTCGTCCATACCTGTACAACAAGCCTCAATGCTCTCTGGTATCTAGTTCTATCAATATTTTTCCATCATCTTCCTATTTAATTCACCCTTGCTCTTTGTGAAGTTTCTTCCTCTTGTTTGTCTTTTATTCTTTCAGAAAAAAGAATTAGAAAAGCACGAATAAGAAACACAACTAAACCTCATATGTCAAAAAATATGCAAATGAAAGACTACCTATTAACTGAAACTCAGAAGTCTACCCATACAGGTGAATTGTGGGGAGAGAAAAATAAACCTTCATACGTACATGTTTTTAGCAATACATGACTGCAATACTAATAGACGAAAAGGAACTTGGCAGTAAGTAGCAAGCTCTGGTTCAAGTTATTACTATTAAGCTTCAAGTTTACGAACTATCATAAACAAAAAGGTCTGTGCATTAACTAAGATTTTGCTGTGGTTTTTAAAAAGCAGTTGAAAATTGAGATCTGTTTTTGGAGAAAAGGACTCCAGTGAATTAAAGCCAGTAATACACCTTTACAGCCCATTGCACTGTGTGTGTGCTCCTGTGATCTGAAGACAGTGGACATGAGTCAGAAAACCTTCATCTTCAGCTGTTGAGAGTGCTCCTGGATTCAAGTGATTTGCAGTTAATGAGGTCCAGGTACTGATGATAGTGCCTCTTTCTGATCCCTACCTTAGATCTGAGCTGCTCTCAGGAACACTTCCACCAGATGGAATTCTGTGCTATAACTCGCTTTTTATTCTCCCTTTTTCAGTTCACCCAGAATACTACGTGAGTCAAGCAGGGGCACTACTTCTGTGAAACAGTAAGTATCCCAGTACTGTTCACTCCTGTGTGATGAGAAATCATGTTACACTCAGTTTGAGAAGTGAGACTTCTGGAAAACAGGATATCCTGCCTGTTGATTCTCCATTTCATTTTAATATTTTTAAACTTAAATTTCTGAAAGAAATTGATTCTAAATGATAGCACAATTAATAATTGTACTGTTTAGCAATACAAAAAGTTACACTGCAAAGCAGGAAGTGTGATCTGATCTCACATAGAACAATGTAAGCAGGATTAGAATTAGGCAACACTTCCATTTTCAAGAGTTTCTACTTGCCCATAACTTTTGTAACATTTTGTTAATAAGAACAGTAAAATGTTTTTTATACACTCAAACCATAATCCAGCATTATATTCAAGCATATGATTAATTTAAACTCTCATGAAAAAATTATGTGTGTGCTTACAGTTAGGTATCTGATGAAGTAGTTTGCCAGATCCAGCAAAGAAAAAGAACAAAACCCCAAAGCGAATATGAACAAAATGCCAATGTTTTTAAACAAAATATATAATTAAACAGCAAAACCTTCTGTCACAAGATGTTTCATTTCCCATTTTTTTAATATATAATTTCAAATAGAGACTAGACAAGCACCATAAGAAGAATCCATGTTAAGTTTTCAAAACTATTTTAATCGAAATAATTAATAGTAAAAAAATTCCCTATTCAACATCAATTTTCTGGGGTCAAAGAGTATATACATTGAGCAATTTTCACTCCATGTTTACCATGTTCTTGTATTCTGCCCTCAGCATCTTTTGGCCACAGTCAAAATCTGCAGAGCAAGAAGGATCATTTTATTAGTGAGCTACTTGGCTTTCAGACGGATACAAGACTAACCTTCTTGTGTTGTATTGGTGTTTTGATTACAATCACCTGCACAGAGATCCCCAGAGACTAAAAACCCCAGTCATTGCCTACAGGAGAGATTTAATTTACACTCTTAGTCACTGCTTTTACTCCTGGATTTTCAGAAAGTAACTTAACATCTCACCTGCAAAAAATTATTGCATTTAACTGATCTCACTATTAATTTTATTTTATTGATAAATTTTTCCTTATATAGATTAATGACATATTTACTGTGTTCAGGGAATGATAGTGTATTCTTCATGGGCAGGGAAATATATACCTTGCTTATAATCTGGTGGGGTTGTTCTCCCTTAAATGCATGACAACATAGTGCTGTGGATAATGAAGTATTTTTAAGTTTAAAAATAGTTTTGTCTAAGTTTTATTGTTTCTGTTATACTTTTCACTAAGCTCTTCTTTCACCTTTCTGAACAGTGTAAACAGAATCACAGATAGGCTGAGGATGGAAGCAACTTTGGGAGGTTATCTGGTCCAACCCCCTGCTCAAGCAGGGCCACCTACAGTCAGTTGTTCAGGACCACATCTAGATGGTTTTTTAATACCTCCAAGGAGGGAGAACCTCAACTTCTCTGGGTGACCTGTGCCAGGGCTCAGACACCCTCATAGTAAAAAAGCGTTTCCTGGTGTTCACAGGGACCCTCATGTGTTTCGGTTTGTGCCTGTTGCCTCTGGTCCTGTCACCAGGCCCCACTGAAAACAACATGACTCTGTCCTCTTTGCACCCTCCCTTGAAGTACTTATGTACATTAAGATCCCCCTGAGCCCTGAGCCTTCTCTTCTCCAGACTGAGCAGTCTCAGCTCTCTCAGCTTTTCCTTACATGTGAGGTGCTCTAGTCTCTTAATCATCTTAGGGACCCTGTGCTGAACTGCCTCTAGCAAATGAGTATTTCCAAAGGCATTCAGAAGCTCAAAGGTGGAAGTTCCTAACTATCTTAAGCTCAATTGTGATTGTAATGTTCTTAGAATTAGTTTAATTAAAATTATACTGACACGAGTTCAAAAGGTTTATATTCATATGCCCTTTCTACATTGATACTACATTCTTTGTTTTTCCTTTTCTGCAAAGTATTTAGTACATAATATGAAAGATGCACAGTATTTAAGATGTTAGCTTTCTTAACATGAGAACACAACTGGATACATTGTATACGGAAAGCATCTTTATGACTTAGACATAATGTCTATGATAATTTTACGCATTTCTGCACCTGCATTTTCATGGTAGTATTAGTAGCAATAAATCGTTTTGCATTCCTAATTGCTAAGGCTAGCGAGTACAATCCTTTACTGAAAAACAAACCCAAGTAAATCAAGTCCTTAATTGTCTAGCTGTGGATGTGACCAAGGTAACTTGATAATATTGTCATTAAATACATTCTTCCTCTCTTTGTTTTCACAAAAGTCATGGGTAATATTTTCTTTCAGATAAGGTGATGACTGTATCATTTATGTATCTATGTAGTTTTGGCATAGTATACAGAATAGTATACATACATAGTATGGTCTTTAAGTACCATTAATATGAGTACCACAAACCTAAAGATTCAGTTTTGCCTTGTTCCTCATGTTACTATGACTTTTCTGAAGTATTTTAAGAATTATTTCTTCGGCTGTGCTAAAACACAAGCCATTTGGAAGAGATCTGTCCAGATGTCCAAATATACACATTGATTTTTTTCAAGGTATTTTATCTTTCTTACATCTCTTAAATCCATTTCCTATGTCTTTAAACACTGCATAGTATTTAATTGTGAAGAGACATACAAGTGTTTTGGGTTTGGTCAAACAGAAATACGAATTCACATGTCTGTTCACTGTATAGCAAAGCAGAAAAATGTTTTTATCACAGTCTGTACTTTACAATATCTCTTGTAGATTCAATTGTATATGTGGATGAACAAGAATGGCTGAAGCAGTGTCTCCTTTCCACATGCAGCATCTCAAGGTTCTTCATATAAAAAGTACATATTTTGCCTGTTAATACAAAAATATCTTTCACAGTTTAGGAGCTCTAAATAGCACATTATTTATTGCATACTCTAGGCATCATATTTTACAGAATTTAGATTAGGAAGATAAAATAATTTTCTTAGTCTAAGTAACCAGAGGAGAACGAAAAGTGTCTGGAACAGAGGCATTTTTTTTTGTGTGTGTATTTTTATTTTTAATTTATTTGAGTTGAGTAGAATTTGCTATTCTTTTGCACTAACCCCTTTACTATATCAAATCTTTCTATTAAATGGCTTCTGAAGACCTCTATAAAATTTTTCATGAGGTCTACTACGACTCTGTCACTGTAGAGAATTTGAGTGGCAGTGACCCGCTACTGAAATCTTTTAAGAGAGTACTTACTACAACTTGGTAACTGACAGTTATTAATTTCATGGTATCTTGACTCTTCAAGCCAGAATTGTGATTTGTTTAACATGGTTTTAAATGTTTTGGGTTCTTTTTTCTGACCTATTTTAGGGGGTTTGAGATAGTTGTTTTAATCATTAACTGCATGCTGAACAATTTATTCTTTGACTGTAAAAAGATGCAATGTCCTTTTAAAATGTTTTCCTAGTACTATTTGGGAGGAAATTTTTGTCAAGTGATTTGCCTTTAAATGTTCCAGATAGAAAGATAAGCTTGAGAACTCCATTGGAAACTACCCCTAGAGTGCATTTACTATTTGTACATCAAATTGAAAGGTCTGCTTTTAAAACAGACCTTGTAAATCATGAGATACAAAGAAAGTATTAGTGTTCTGTTTAGTTTCATGGCTTCAGCAAGTTTCTGGCAACATTTAGCAAAGCAGTGATGGTATGTTATATAGGTATACTTATAGTTAATTTTAAATTGATTCATGTACTTTTAAAATCAGCACAGCTATGCTTATCACACTGAAAGTTTGTACCTATCATTTTCATTGAGGATAATTTATATGTGCTAAAGAGACTCAATGTTTGACACAAAAGCTTTCCTCCAAAATATTCCTATAGCCTCTGTTATTCTGGTATGTAACTGGTGCTCTTTCCAAATGAGGCTTGTGTCTCAGTCTCAGACTCCTTCACAATTCTCAGAGGAATGAAGTCCTGAACAAATGTTAAGATTGAAAATCAGTATATTTTGTTGTGCTGGAAACCAGTATTCTGAAACTGTGCTGCTTATCTGGACAGTGACATTCAAAGATTAAACATAAAGCATAGAAAATAATTAAAAGAAATAGATTCCACTTCCAGCCTCCACAACCTCTATCTCCTTTGCCGTGCTGGAAAGCCCATTAGGATGCTAAAGAGAACAAAACAGTGGGGTTTTTTTGTTGTTGTTTTGAGATTCCACAATCCGTCCTCTCCCACCCCATTCAGATTCAGTGAAATGACTCTTTTTCAAACTGGCAACCTGTCACAAATGGTGCTCGCTAGGGATGAATGTTGGGCCCAAAGCTGTTTAATATCTCTGTAAGTGATCTGGATGATGGGACCACAGAATCATAGAATGGTAGGGATTTGAAGGGACCTCTGCAGACCATCTAGTCCAACTCCTCTGGTAAAGCAGGTGCCCCAGAGGATGTTGCACAGGAACACATATAGGCGGGTATTGAGTCTCTCCAGGGAAGGAGACTCCACAGCCTCTCTGGGCAGCCTGTTCCAGTGCTCTGTCACACTCACAGTAAAGAAGTCCTTCCTCATGTTCAGGTGGAACTGCCTGTGCTCCAATTTGTGCCCATTTCCCCTTGTTCTGTCGCTGGGCACCACTGAAAAAATCTGGCTCCATCCTCTTGACACCTGCCCTTTAGATATTGATAAGCATTGATGAGATCCCCTGTTGCGATGCAGTCGAGACGGACTAAAAAACACCATTGCTGCATGCATAGGTTCAGGCAAAAAGGCTTTTTTAATTGCTTTTTCACACTACTTATATAACTTTTAGATAGTACATGTGTCAGACGCTGGTAGGCTTTCTGTCTTCTACCAGATGCTCGTAGGCTCTGTCTTCTTCCTCTTGCTTGCTATTTGCTGTTGTTATCTGTGCAAAGCTTAGCTAACATCTGCATTCTGCAGTCCTAAGTTCTGGACTCTCATGACATTCCGCAGCTATTTCAAGGGTACACAACTACAAACTCGTCCGCAGAACTGCTGCAGACCCAAACAATTGCCCCTTTTTGTATTTGTGCTACAAAATGGCACTGACAGTCCTTTGCAGGGCCCTTGCAACAGGCTGATCAAACAAGGCATCAGTAGTAACACAACTACAACAATTATTAAGATTACTAACCCTGTCTTCACGAGAGATAACAGCCAGTCGGAAAGTTTCCATCCATTCAGGAGATTATTTAGCCAATTCCATCCAGCATCAACTTGTACAACACATTCCTTCAAACTCTTCACATCCATGACCTTGTGCCAATAATAACAAATCAATTGCAACTCTATTTTTCAAAGTAGCATGCCTAACACTATCAACATCAGTTAACAAATCACTCAAGGCAATAGAAGTAGCATTGGTTTGCTCACTCAGCCAACATCCCAACTTTGTTAGTTTCCTCAAAGCTGCCACTGCTGCAACTCCAGGTACCAATACTGATGTTGCTATGATTTCTTCAGGTCCCCAAAAGGTTACCCGATCATCACATTGTACTGTAAACTGATGGGTGTTGCATTTTTCTCATTTCTTGTTATAGATCATGGTAAGATTAGGAGTAAGCAAAGTAAGCCTCTCCAAGCTACATGGTCCACCGTTAAGTTTCCATGGAATCCTGCTCCATGCTCAATCTCCACAAATTAAAAAAAAACTCCATCAGAAAATGCAATGGGCACAGAAAAAGATTGCGAAATGTTAGAAGAAGTATAGTTACACCAAGCAGTAGCATTTCTATATACAGGTAGTGATGCATTAACGTTCTGTCTTTTTCTAGTCGTATCATAAGTGTATTTGAATACCACACAAGCATCCATCATAATTGATCATCAAGCACAGGGCAGACACAGCAAGCAGGCACCCATTGAGGACCTTCATCTGTAGAGACACAAGCATAACCCCTTCCCCAAGTCAACAATTCATGCGGTCCTGACCAGTGCTCTGTACGAGGGTCTTTCATGCTTACTAATATGCCGTTGTGCTTTTGCTGCTTATCACCAATTGACACAAAGTGCCGCACAATGGGAGGTGGCGTACGGTCGACAGAGATTTTCAAACAGTTCAAAACATAACATGCTTTCTCTAATCATGCCTCTGGGGTCATTCCCTTCATTACCCCTTTTTGTTTTTAAAGCAGACGTTTAAAAGCACCATTCATGAGTTCAACGATGGCTTGGCCCATGGGGGAATGGGGAATACCAAATTTGTGGGAGATCCCCCACAGGGAAAGGAACTG
>VZSC01002183.1:630533-656411 GCA_013398225.1 Steatornis caripensis | reverse complement strand
TAGTCTGTTATATTAGAAAGCTAGTTTAATTTTCATTCACTTTTCATAGTACATCTTTAAAGACAATGTAATTTGGGACAAAAAATATTTCAGTACACAATATAACACATTTTAAAGTATTCCTTTATAATGCTCAAATATTGGGATGAAGATCTTGTCAGATGAAGAAAAACATGGATAAATGTATGTATGGTATATAGAAATTTCTGTGGACGTAGGTATACATAGATCACTTATGATAGCTAGTTCCTAGATGTAATATCCAAAATATTTTTATCTGAAATCATCAGTTAATATCCTTTTAGAGATAAATTTGTCAGTTTTAATTCACAAAAGATGTTGAATTGTAGGCAACATCCTTAGATGAAAAGTTTATGGACAATAGAGGGACATTTAAATAAAACTGATCCTTAAGTAAGGGGAGTTTTTTGTAACAAACTTTGGGCTACTAAAGAAACCTAACTATAGACATAAAAAAAAGATTTACATGGCTAAGGAGAGTGAAAACTGCGATGGAAGCCCTTCTGTGTCATCAAAGCAAGGGGTAAAAATCCTGTGTGGAAGCAATCCTGAACTAGTTAAATGAATAAACAATTGGGGGAAAAACATATTAGGAGTAAAGAACTAGAAAAAATTGGCAAAAAAGACAGATCAGCAAGGAACACTGTATTTTGCAGCTCAAGAGATATAAGTAAAGACAAGGCCTGTCAAAGATCAAGCAAATTTCAGCATTGTGAAAAAACCTACCAAATGGGAAAATAATAAACATATTGGAAAGGGAAAAAGTACTTTAAGCAAGTGGAGGATCATTTTTCGGATCAGGGTAGAATGTAAAATTTTTTTAAAAAAGAGGGAAAGGAATAAACAAAGAAGAAAACCAATATAAATAGCAGTTCATACAACTTTCATCAAAGATAGATTTTATCTAATTGTATCTTTCTTTCCCAAGATAACATTTTAAATGTGAAGAAAAGTAGTAAGTTTGCCCTGTCTGGAATTCAGAAGGTACTTTGTATGGCTACAAGTGAAATTACTGAACTGAAGATGTTGAAGAAGATGAGGTTTATTAGAAGAACTGAAGTTGGGCTAAATGCTTGCCAAACAACAGATGACAGTGGGTTGTGCAAAAAATTGGAGCTGTCAGGCAAAGCTTAAGTATTTCTAAATGACTAATCTTGGAAATGGTCTTGCTTAATATTTTCATTAATGGTGTGAGCACAGAAAAAGGAGATGTGCTATTGAACAACAGATGTGAATAAAAGCTAAAAAATATTGCCAATACGCAGGAGGACTGATAATACCATACCGGAAAGTGAATGATTTTGAGGAATGGAATAATAGCAATATGTTAAATTTTCAAATCATATCGTACAAGAAAATGTAGATGTGGTACAGAAGCTAAAATTTCTTACTGCTTGCCAGTTGGACATACAAAAGAGGAGAAAAACATTGTTATGTTAGATGACTAATATAAACGTATAGAAAGACTGCAAATGACTAATGACATACATTTCTTAAGAGGAAAAAGATTTTTGTAAATAGTATCAATGTATTTCTAGTGAATATGCAAAATAAAGATATAGATGTTAAGGTACAAGATCATGGTGAAGAATTAATTCTTAATGCTGTATGCAGATCTGGTCATACATGTGTAAGAAAGGTCAATTCAAGCAGTACTGAAATCAGACTGATGGAAGAAAAACTCATAAAATTACTCTGGCAAAATGAAGTCTTTGCTTTTGTCTTATGAATAGATTAAGGATGGCAGTGGTGTAAGAAATGCTCAAAAGGAAAGGGATCTGATCAAAGTGAGGCCCAAGATAAGAATGAATTACTATAATCTGGCAACATCTAAATTTATTCGAGGTATTCAGATTAAAGTTTACTGTCGCAGGAAGAATGAGAATCGATGGAGGAAGTTTCAGATATAACTCTGTGAATTTCAATAAGAATTATTTTCATATTTTTAATTTGCTTTCCACTAAAGCTCAAAGTGAAATTTAAGGTGTTTGTCTGCCCACAGAGACCCAAACTGAAGATTTTAACTGCTAAAGCAAATTTCTGCCATCTGGTCTAACAGTGTACAACCACAAGCAAGTAGGAAAAGGGATAGGACATCCTTTCTGCTTGGAGTTGAAGCAAATAGTAAGATTATATTTACAGCAAACTTGGACAATCTGGAGGTTGAGGTGGAATACAAGCTTTGTGTACAGAGATGTCTTGGGATTCAGTTTATCTGTAAGAGTAGGGAGGAATTCAAGAACATTCTGTAGCAGTCAGAAGATACCAGTACAACTAGGGAATTTTTCAATTGTGTGTATTCTGTCGATGAAAGATGCTGTTTTCTCAAGCTATTGTTTATAGGAATTGGATATTCTTAACTCAGTAAGAAAAGATGTCAAATGAGCAGGAAAGGGATGAAATCCTGCTTATTAGGGAAACACTAGTAGAGCCATAACTGGATTACTTGGAGACCAATTGAAAGTATGTGTATTTCTTGTTCTGTTTAATCAGTTGCAGAAGTTTAGCTTTCCACTGTTTAGGTGAGTTCCCTGACGTATTGAATAGGATGTTGACTGTTGTAAGATCGCGGATCTCTGAGTGTTTTCCAGAAATATGTTTCAGTTTGTGTAAACATTTGCCAAATAGGCAGAGATTTGGACTGCAATTTCACAGATCCTGAATGTGGGGTTTGCTTTCACACTTTTTCACATACATAAGTATATTGAGTTTACATAGCAAAGGTTTTGGTAGTAGGGGGCTACAGAGGTGGCTTCTGTGAGAAGCTGCTAGAAGCTTCCCCCATGTCCGACAGAGCCAATGGCAGCTGGCTCCAAGATGGTCCTGCTGCTGGCCAAGGCTGAACCCATTGGTGACAGCGTTAGTTCCTCTGGGATAACATTTAAGAAGGGGAAAAAGTTGCTGCACAACAGGCTGGAAAGAAGAGTGAGAATATGTGAAAAAAACAACTCTGAAGACACCAAGGTCAGTGCAGGGTGGGAGCAGGTTCTCCAGGCACCAGAGCAGCTCATGGTGAAGACCAGGGTGAGGCAGGCTGTCCCCCTGCATCCCGTGGAAGTTAACGGTGGAGCAGATATCCATCCACAGTCAGTGGCGGACCCCACATCAGAGCAGGTGGATGTCCAAAAGTGGCGGTGACCTGTGGGAAGCCTGCACTACAGTAGCACATCGCAGTAGCTGTGGCCCCATGGAGAGAGGAGCCCATGCTGGAGCAGGTTTGCTGGCAGGACTTGTGACCCCCACAGGAGACCAACACTGGAGCAGTTAGTGAGGAACTGCAGCACATGGGAAGGACTCACAATGGAGAAGTTCATGGAGGACTGTCCAACCCTACGCTGGAGCAGGGGAAGAGTGTGAGGAGTTCTCCCCTTGAGGAGGAAGGACTGGCAGAGATAGCATGCGATAAACTGATTGCAACCCTCATTCCCTGTCCCCTTGTGCTGCTGAGGGGTGAGGGACTAGAGAAAACTGGGAGTAAAGTTAAGTCCTGGAAGAAGAGAGGGGCAGGGGGAAGGTGTTTTTAAGATTTGGTTTTATTTCTCATTACCCTTCTCTGACTTGATTAGTAATAAATTAAACTAATTTCCCCAAGTTAAGTCTGTTTTGTCTGTGACAGTAATTGATGAGCGATATCTACCTGTCCTTATCTCGACCCATAGCTCGTCATATTTTCTCTACCCTGTCCAGCTGAGGAGGAAGAGTGATAGAGTGGCTCTGGTGGGCACCTGGCCTCCAGACAGTCTACCCACCATAGTAACTTATTAGGTTTATCCTGAAAGAGCACAGGAAATCATTTCAATTCTCAAAATTCGTAAGCAATGAAAAATGTGTTTTCTGCTAATTCCTTATGGAAGCTCCAACAAAGAGCTCAACTGATGAATCATAAAACACAAATAAAAATCTCACTCCTTAATTCTTCATGGGTCTTTTATGTTTCAAACATCTGCTGACAGCCTTGTAAGGTACCTGGTGTGCTGGTGTGCCATTGGTGAACATGATACTTTATTTATGTTGAAGAGATTATGAACAATTTTCCCTTTGAGTAAGAAGTCATCGAGTTGAAAAGACTGAACTGTGGATAGGTATTCACATACCCCAAGGTTAGATACATAACCTAGCTGACCACTTTTCCTAGACTCCCTATATTATCAATGCAGAAAAACAGTTTTGTCTTTGCAGGTGCATTCAGAACAGGACCTTGGTGCTTACAGGGAGAACCCTGCCATAGTGATACTGATTATGCTGCAGCAGACGAGTGTCTGGATGCTGAAATTGGTATGTACATTCCCACTGCAGTGTTTTAGTTTTGACAAATCAATATTTTACATCAAAATTAGTTTGCTGAAAATTTCCTGGTCAGTGCCAGTTGGCATATGTTTACAGCTAGAGTGAGTCAGCCACATACATTGTCTGCTGGCACATGTATTCAGACTGACAGTATGATATGATGAGTATTTGGCAGGTCGGTCTTAGTGCAGTGGCAAAGAGATGGCTCTGTCATCTTCTGCTTCTCCAGCCCCCATGGTGGCCCTGTAGAATTTACAGGTTCTCTGTGTGTAGTAGCTACTCTGTGGATGCAAATAACTGTTGGAAGGATTTGAAAGAAAACAGATTTTTGACTTAGATTTTTTATTTGACTGAAGAATTTGAGCAATGGTGACTCGCTGGTTAACACAGTGTAAGTAATTACTTTTCCTTAGGAGAACAAGCAAAACAAACTTTTTAAAAATATTTAATCTATGATGAACACTTTCCTTACTTTAACTTAAAGTTTTTTCTTAAATTAATTCTGATAGTCTGTAAAAATTTTTGTCACAAGAAAAAATTGATTTTTTTGTCAAAAAGAAAAATTGACTTTTCTAAGCTTTCCATTTTTCTTCAACTTTAGTTACTTGCCTTATTTGACCTAAATTCATGAATAATTCCTCACTACATACTAATCCCCTCCCCCATCAAATGACACTTCTGGCCAGCTGTAATCAAACTGAGAAGAAGCCTCACTCAGAAAAGACATATCAAAAAAATATTAAATTCTGTGGTACTCCAGTTCCACAGTATCATATGTATGGACCCACTGACTTCTGTAACACATACTTGCAATGTATATTTTGGTGTTGATGTGACTCAGAGCCCTCTAATTTCCAGGATGTAACTGGCACTTCTCTCTCTGATGCAAGAAAATTTCACACAATACACATCTTTCCATTTATTCCACTTACCTGAAGGCAATGATTCTGCTTAAATAACAACTACTTTCTTTTTTTCACACAGCTGTACCTTCCACCTTAGTGTTAGCTCAACATGAGGTAGCCTGAGTTGTCTTTTTCTTGTCAGAACACTCTTTCTGAAATGAATTTTACTGCTACTGTCTTGATCCCAATCAACACTAGTGTCTATGCTGCTCTTCCTCAATTTGTTGAAAGCAGCTTTCATAATTCTCCAAATTCTCCCCTTATTTTTACTGTGGCATTTTCATAATGAAATCTTGCGTAATTCCACTTTTAACTCATCAGGCTTAGGGTTTACATTTTCTTCATAGCTTTCCTTCCCAGTTTGTAATGCTTTCCTCCTATAATGCTTTCAGCAAGTGCTTTTCCTCTCACTCTTCCCTTTCCTGTCCAGTTACACTTCCTTAAAACCCAAATGTGTCTGTGCCTATGTTTGACTAGCCATGTTGCTTCTTCAAGGAGAAAGATGCCTGAATTTTCAAGCATGTCCCTTTCCATAAAGGAGGAATTGGCTGACACCTTCTCTGGCATACAATTAGTATGTATATAGTTGTTAATCATAAAATCATAGAATAATAGAATAAATTAAGGTGGAAGGGATACCTGGAGGATCTGGTTCAAACTCTAGATAGTGCTATTGTTTATTAAAGATAGTAGGATTTATGATATTCCTGTTCACTCTATGTTCTGTAGCTCTGCTAATGAATAAAAGGGCAATTAAAAATATTTTCCAAACGTTGTGCAATACACTTTCTATTCTTTGATCATAAATGCAATCAAGCTGAAGGAATTAAGCATTTTGGATGTTCTAAGCTGTTTGATCTTGTTAAAAGGAGTGATTATAGGAAGATTTATCACAGTTAGGAACGAAGTACCCTCTCCAAGTATTAAAGACAGCCTATTATAACAGAGTTCTTCAAATGAGGGCAAGTGTGATCTGCATCATTTCAGAACTACCCTTAGCTTAGTTCATTTTCGATAATCTGGAATGGACTTTCTTTGAGAGGATCAACTGTCATTTCAGTTTGTAAATTGCTTGTGAGGAATGTATGAAGTCTGATCTGGTTAATTGAAGGTCATGTCAATCATAAGACTAATCTGAAAATAAAAAGAAAAAAGAAAAGCTTAACAGTCCCAGTTAAAATGTGAAGTATCTCCAGTATGTCTAATTGTTACTGTTTGAAAATTGATCCTCATTCTTCAACATTTTTTCTTCTCTTCAACATTTTTGTTCTAAATTAAGGATAATAATACTGGTTAATATTCTTGGCTCATTGACTAAATCAGAAATATGCAGAGACTTGTTTGATATTTGGCATATTGCTATGAGATGGACCTGGATTTGAGTTATATGAGAGCCAGAGCAGACCAAAGAAAACTGTACGCTAATCGTATCCTTGTTAAGGCTGAGGGAATTCTACATTTGACTTTACTTAGAACAGATGTATTACATTTCAGACTCAATTACAGTCTGAACACAGTCTGAAGTCTTGTGTATTAAATTGCTGGTGCATCTCAGCTAGGTAACACTTCTAAAATACAGCAACACGAATGAAAAACTAAAATGACATGTTTTTGTGGCATAAATAGGAGCCACGAGAATCAAAATTTTCTTTTCTGTTTCAATGGAAGGCTTGCAATGGCTTGTATCCCAAAGGATAGGACAACATCTCAAACAGGATAATTTGGGTCACTGAGCTGCTGTGAAGATCTTGCTCTGTCTTCTATAACTGTTTTCATGTTCCTTGGAGGTAGAGACTGTTTCTGATTTTGTATAGGCATAGCTTTATCCATGGTTGTCTCACGGAGCCTCTATACACACTATATATACACTACAAAATTATTAGTAGTATTTCAATAACAAAATTCTTATGATACATTTGGAATCTATTAGGTCATCTTGCACATCTCATGGTTAATGAAGAATTATTTCCCCACTGCATTTTCAATTGCTTTCACTAAGCTACGTTTAAATAATTTAGACCAAATTTGCTTCTATTGTTCACACTGGGAGGCTTTCATTATTCCACATTACATTAATGTATGTGATGCATATTACAAGAAAAACCTGCTATTTCACTATTGCAGAGTATGACTTTGTATTGCTCAGTTATTCTTCTTTATATAGCATTCTATTTCATAAGATGAGAAACTCAAGGACAGTCTTTTTCTGTCTTAAGTACTAACAGCAAGATATCTCTTTTCAGAAGGAAAACTTGCCCTGATGCTCCCAGGCTACTGGGACCAGGTTCAGAGTTTGGTAGAAATGCAACAGATGTTCCTAAATTCATTAAACAAGTCTGTGAATACCAAGTAACCACTGCTTTTAATCTTACAGAGGCAGAGCAATTAATAAAATTTGCTTATACTGATCCAACAGCACAACATTAAAAAAAGATGTTATTCAAAGTGAATGCAAGTCACTGGTCAAGAACATGTGATCTTCCATAGATCTTTAACCAAAGAACATGTGAAAATGTATAGTGCTTACTCACCTACTAGGTTAATGGGGCTGTCTAGAGTTGTACGTGCTATATCACATGATAGACAACAGTAAAGCAGAACATTAACCTATATTGCTGATGTGTATTCCCCTATACCTGCTCTCGTAAAGCAGCAGAAGGTGTGGAACTTATGCATACTGTGAAGCATACAGCAGTGCTGCAAAGCTGTGCTTACAGGAGGAGAATCACAGAGAGAACAGGCTCAGCTCCTCCTAAAGCTTGTGGTGTGTCTCAGGCAGCCCTTTGTGACCAGAAACTTAAGGACCAAACCACCTACTTCTTCAGTGAAGCCGGCAGAGGAAAGAGAGAGAGAGAGAAAAAAAAGTCCAGGAAGGTCTATGTGTTGAATCTTGCAGAGATTTTCCACATTAAGGAGTAATACTGCTCAAAGGATGAAGAGTTCTGGTCTATACTCTTTGATCTGACTCTAAAGTTAAGTGAAAATCTACGTAGATGTTGAAATGTATTTCTCAGTGCTAATAAATTTCTAATAAGCTGAATATCAAACTATATAAATGATACATGTAGTCTTTCACTGTAATAGCACAAAACAACGATTGAATATAATTTTTAGCACGGTCTTAAGGAAGGGATTGTTCTTTGTAAGCTCAGTTAGGCAGTTTGTTATGCATGAATTCATTATTCCAGCAGACTGGTTCTCACGACTGAGCATATCCAATGAATTCAAGCGTCAGAGTAAAATAGACTCACACCTAATGCTTACAGAGATTTCCAAAGCAACTGACATTTGCTATTTAAAATCATTTCACAGTAGACGAAGGCTAAAAGACAACATGGGCTTAAAAAATAATGGAAAGTTGAAGTACATTTCCATTCTGCTCAAAGGCACCTCTGTAAACTGGGAAAGGGAGCCTGAACTACATGTCCTAAACGACAACATTTTGTGTCCAAATATGTACAATATGAGCCCAGGAACCTCACAGCAGGGTGTGCTGTCTGTGCCTTGTTTTTGCTGTTTCAGAGAGGGATGAAGGCATCCTGCTGTTGCTGTTGGCCTTCAGGGAGGTCTTGTTTCTGCACTCCAGCATGTGGCTGTACTGAGTGATGTATAACCCAGAAAGTGAGACAGTTATGAAGAGATGCCCTTTGCAAGGACCAGCTGAGAAAGAAAGAACATCTACTGCATTAGCAGGGATAATGTTGAATCCCACTAGGCTAAGGCGATGTTGCAGGTAAGGAATTAACCCAGAAAAGGATATTATTCCTTTAAAAATTGAGAAAGTAAAAGCTAATTAAAGTAACTTGGAAAGGACTGTCTTAGCTCTGGAAAGTATTAGTAGTCAGAAAGTTAATTGCTGGAAGGTAAGTTCTACTGAAAATAAGCTGTTCAATTAACTAAAAATGTTTTAAAATTACATAATTTACCTTATGAAAATGCTTAGACTTTTTGATTCTCTGTGTTTCCTGATGGCAAAGTGGATCCTTTCATTCCTCTTTTCATCATCAAAGCAGACCACTGCTTCATAACATCATTGAAATGGCAGCTCCCGCTGAGAGAAACAATTCTATTTGGTGAATGGAAATCCTGACAGAGTGACAGCAGGTCTAAAAATTTCATTGAATATTTTTGTCCTCTATGTGCATGATCAGTTGAGTACAGGCACACATGGTTTTGAAGCATGCAGTTATTGATGTTTATCTAGAAAATAATGTCTGTGTTTAGCTCTGTAAACCCATCACGAAAATCACAGATCCTTTGTTTTCTGCACTATTCCCCTTGTCATTAGACTGTCTATAGCATGGTCACATCCAACAAGTCAAACTAATTTCACAGGACTCAGATGTGCTGTTTTGACACAGAGGCTATTCATTAGAGGCTATTCAGCAGCAGCAGCTACCCTCCTCTCACTGTAAAACTGGTGTCCCTCTGACTTCTTTCACCAAAGAAGTACGTGGGCAGCAGTACATCATGCACAAGGTGTGTCGGAAAAAAGGAACTGCAAAGGCCAGGAGTGGGCATTTCTTCTTTTCAACAGCAAGATTAGCATCTTGCATTCCCCAGAAGGTTTATCAAGACATGCATGGGCTTTCCCAGTTGATACATCAGAATAAATCTTTCTTATTCCTGGCACTCACATCCCAGGCTCTGCACTAGGATGCTTGCACATCATTACTTCCTCTGCCCCAGCTACGAGGGAGATTTCCTCTAGCAGAGGAACAGACAGAAAACTGAGAAAGATCAAGTCACAGTCTGCTTCAGTTACGTCCAATCTGTCCAATCTGTTTATCATTGCTTATATTACCCTGCACTTCCCCTAGAAGCTGCATCCAGCTGAGTCTTTTCCAGAGTTATTTCTAGAATTCTGCATCAGACGGAGGTACTCAATGGCTTATATTTTAGTGAACTTTAATATATTGGGTACTTCTTGTGCCATCTTAGATGCCTCTTTTTATGCACGTGGAAAACTGAGCATCATCTGTAGAACATGACCAAGAAGAACAGTTTTCAGGAGATCATTCCAGCTGCGTTACGCCATGCTATTTGGACTGTTCATTGCAAAAGGGGTCTTAAACTTGGCTATAGAAGACAATTGTGGCATGAACTGCTATATTAGCAGCAGTTTTACAGTTAAATATATCAGACCTGAGGATGATGTTACTAGATATTATCCTTCTTTTAAATAGAAATGCCTAGGCAGGAGGTCAGAAAAAAGTATATAATGCCATTCATGTTCCTTTTATTGATATACTTTAAGAGCTACTTGAACCTGTCACATAGGGCTTCATCTGGTGCTCTTTGAAGATAATGGAAATCATTGAATTGACTTAAGGCCATAGTTCAGGCCTATAATTGATCTAAATGAGGAGTTAATTAGCTATAGATATTAATATCTCTGCCTCCTCCAATTGCTGGCACTATCATTTTACTGTATCTTGTCTTAAGCTAAATTCATAGACCTCTGGGATAAACGACTTCTTTGACAACAGAGCTACCTAGAAAATGCACAAGTGAAACACGAAATTTGAAAAAAGGGGCAAAGACAATTTGTCTAATATAGTCTACTTCCCTGGGCAGTCTGTTCCAATGTTTGATGACCCTCTCAGTGAAGAAATTTTTCCTAATATCCAACCTAAACCTCCACTGGCACAACTTGAGGCCATTTCCTCTTGTCTTATCACTTGTTACCTGGGAGAAGAGACCGACTCCCACCTCACTACAACCTCCTTTCAGGTAGTTGTAAAGAGCGATAAGGTCTCCCCTCAGCCTCCATTTCTCCAGGCTAAACAACCCCAGTTCCCTCAGCCGCTCCTCATAAGACTTGCGCTCTGGACCCTTCACCATCTTCACTGCCTTTCTTTGGACACGCTCCAGCACCTCAATGTCTTCTTTGTAGTGAGGGGCCCAAAACTGAACACAGTATTCAAGATGCGGCCTCACCACTGCCGAGTACAGAAGACTATCACACTGCCCTAGTCCTGCTGGCCACACTATTTGTGATACAAGCCAGGATGCTGTTGGCCTTCTTGGCCACCTGGGCACACTACCAGCTCTTGCTCAGCTGGCTGTCGACAAACACCCCTAGGTCCTTTTCCCCTGGGCAGCTTTCCAGCCACTCTTCCCCAAGCCTGTAGCGTTGCATGGGGTTGTTGTGATCCAAGTGCAGGGCTTGATGCTTGTTGAACTTCATACAACTGCTCTTGGCCCATTGATTCGGCGTGTGCAGATCCCTCTGTAGAGCCTTTCTATCCTCAAGTACATAAACACTCCCACCTAACTAGTTTTTGTTTGCAAGCTTTCTGAGGGTGCACTTGATCCCCTCATCCAGATCGTTGATGAAGGTATTAAAGAGAACTGGCCCAAATACTGAGCCCTGGGGAACACAACTTGTCACTGGCTGCCAACTGGATTTAACCTCATTCACCACAACTCTTTGGGCCCAGCCATGCAACCAGTTTTTAACCAGCAAAACATAAGCCCGTCCAAGCCATAAGCAGCCAGTTTCTCCAGGAAAATGCTGTGGGAAATGGTGTCAAAGGCCTTACTATTGTCCAGATAAACAATATCTGCAGCCTCTCCTTCAATTTCTGTAATAAGGATGTACTTTCTGTTTCATGAAATACAGATCTGTTGGAAAAATATCCAAACTTGACAGAAAAACAGAAAGCAATGGATGGAGCATCTACAATGTTGAGTCAAATACTTTTCAGGAACGGATACAATATTACTACAGTCACAGTTATCTAACAATATTTCATTTGAGAATAGAAAACAACTATTATTGTGTAGATGGTGCCAAAATACAGTTCCGTTCAGTTTAATTTGCTCGAATACACCTGGATTCAGACAATGTGCAAAGGAGAGAATTTTAATATTATGGTCAAATTAATAATTAATCGTGTATCCTACATTGAATAGACAATAGACTGATAGCATAGTCATTATTCTGCCCTATGGGATTCAAATCTTTGACTGCAAATTGTCAAAAGAAGGACTTGAAGATTGGGTTTACACAACCAAGATGAATAACCTGCAGGTCAGCAGCTTCTGGGTCTCTTCTGTTGTTGGATATTTTGTTGTTGATGTTGTTGGTTTTATGCAATTTTTTTTCTTTTAGAAGAGGAGGTGTTGCACAGCTTCCAAAATTATGAGAATGTATAATAGGGGAAGGAGTGGTGCCGAGAAAAAGGAGTTCTTTCAGATGGTAAGGCAAGCACAGTCATTAGAGAGACACAAAATACTTTCATCAAAGGCTACTGTTACAGTGAATAATTTGTCTTACTCATCCATTGGGGATGTCTGGTAAAGGCATAGCAGTGTATACATATCAGTGCTGGGGTCTTGTAATTATACTGTTTTTAGATTCCTCTTTTAGTGATTGATTTTGTTTGCAAATTGGGATATTAGGGTGTTCTTTCTCTAAATGGTAGTATTTGCATTCCTTAGTCTTGGGAATCCTAAAAAAAGATGAATCAGATTTTTCCTGTTTGCTCTTCACCTGACAGATTCTGCAACTGATCATTTTTTCTGTTGATTTGTATGACAATGAAAATCATGCCCTTAGGTTTAATACTCTGGAGAGATTAGATAAAATTTCCACCACCTAATACTAAGAGTTCTAATGTAGCGGGTCATAAAAATAAAGATGTCAATATGTGTGGAGCTGTGGAATATAGAAAAGAAGTAGCAAGTTTTTTAACATCTAGAGCAAACATCAAATTTCTTATGTACATTGATTCCAGAGGAGAGGAGACCATAAAAGTAATTTAAAAGATTCTAGACGTACGAGAGCTTGATGTTTTAATAATATTTGTTGTTGAGGCTCAGAATTGTTTGTCTTGCACACAGAGGAAAAATAGCTCAGGGTCTTGGAATACATATTCTGTTGGTGCAGAAAGACAATCTTTCTAAATTGCAACTTTTTTTTTTTTTCAGAAGAAAAGGATCTATTTCCCAAGTCAATATAAATCCTGCATTGTAAACAAGCAAGATCCAGTCTTCTTCTGTTGTTCTTCCTTCAGATCACTTTTTTCCAAGGAAACATTCAGGTACTGAAATTCCACTTAAGAGATTCCCATTTCCTAAGGAGGCTGCCTATCGGGGATTAAGCTAAATGGTCTTGAAGAACATATTATGTTTTCTGGAGTGGACTTTCTGTTGAAGAAAAGGTGAAAAGTGCAAACAGCAGCAGTGGAAGTTTTCCTGGTAATGAGCCTGAAACTTGAACTGCATAAGCCATCAGGATAGCTCGTTGCCCGCATCTGATTCAGTGTTTGGCCTCTGCTTTAGGAATGTGTCCAAAAGTGGACGCCAGTGCCAGCTGTGCAGAGGTTTTTCTTTGTGCGTGATGTAGACACCTGTCACCTGGTCGCTGAGACCACCAAATTCATTTCATAGGCTATGAGCCCGTATTAGAAGTCATTCAAAGACATTTTGGTTTACAATGGAGCAACTTGTTACCTGAAAATGCATTACATATGTAGACAAAAGTTAGAGAAATATTTTTATTATTATGTTTACTAACATGGACTACTTTTCCGTTCATTAATTCCAGAAAGTTCAAATTTGGGCACATATTACATATCACATGTCCCAAAAAGGAAAAGGGGAAAAGAGCACCCAGAATCAATCACAATACCTGCTGCAGAGGTCCCAATTACTTAAACAACAGTTACTTATGTGCAGCTGATAGCATAACTGGTATCTTTTACTCTAGAGATGAGTAAAAAACCAAAAACAAATTATAAAAAAAGGAAAATGAGTAGAAAAATCAAAAATAGAATAGGTCAAACAGATAGGACAGCAAAACATTTAGTATAAAAGATGTTTCTCAGTTAAAAACAAGCCTGTCTGTTTATTATTTGGAAACTTGATGGGTATGTTTCCTTATCTAAGTAACTTTATGTCCTAAGCCTTGGTTAAGTTACAAACCTATGATTTGTATTGTATATTTGGAGCTTTGTCCTTTTTTAATTTTAGGAATAGAGTTCCCCACCTACTTAAACATAGTCTATTATCTCTGAATTGTTATTTCACCTTCACACACACAGAATAAGATCAAAGCATTCACTGTCTACTCAGAACAGACCTTTTGACCCCACAGTAATAATTTTTACACCTGCCAACAAAGCCCACCTGCAGATTTTTAAAATATATGTTAAGATTTACTACCAACTGTTCCTATGGCTTCTGTGCTCTTGGTTGCTTGACTTCTTCATCTGAAGTTTAAGATCTAAACACCGACACTTACTGAGCAATCCACACAAGTGAGTATCTCTTCGCAAGTAATGTTTTCCTGTTAATTCTTCATTTGTGCTCTGTAGGAAATGACAACTGAATGCCCACAAAGGTGCCAGTACAGCTCTTCCACTTAGTTTTAGCAAAGGCCATGGCATTCTCAGGGGCCAGATTAAGCAGTCTGCAATTCTAGCATACAAAAGCCAGCATTTTGTTGAGTGTTACATTTAGTGAATCTTTGCTGTCCATACATGATCTCAGAAGCAAGAATAAGGAACTTAATAATTCAGCCAAATACCCACTTGCTTAATCTGTCCTAATTCTCATTTCAAAGATAGAACTTGATCCTGAAACACAGATCTATTACTCAAAACTCATATTCCTTGAGGAAAAGCGTTACCCAAAGAAATATTTCGCCCAGGTCTTGAGCATTTCTTTTGCAGCTGGCATAGTCAAGAAACCATTTTCAACACTGCATTGCCACGCAATGCGCTAGCTGGCAAAATGTAGCTTAGAGGGCTGGGAGCTTCAATTCATTTTTGATCATAAGAAATCAGTGTGTTCATTTGTCATCTCAAACAGCCATGCCTTTGTCTGTGAACAACATGCAAATCAACGTGCAGAACAATTTCAAAACATAAAAATCTGATGGGAGTGGATGATTCAAAATAACTTGAAGTTAATGCTCAGGTGTCACGTTGTTAAGCATAGGACAGATCTTTGGAAAAAGGGAAAAATAAATAACAGGAAACAGTAAACAGCCTTTCACCCCTCAGAACATTAACAACTGAAAGTTGTTGCCACCTGATTAATGTTGGATAGAGTATGGTAATATCAGTTCAGTCTCCTAGCAAGAAAGACTAGAACCACAAAAAAAGATTTATGTCCCACCTGTGCACCAAAGTCCTACTTAGATCCCACTTTTGGAAACTAATTTCCATTTCCAAATCTCTGCTTAGGTGTTGGCTACCCTGGAACTATCTAAGCTGCAGAGCTACCCCAGATTTTGCATTCAGTTTAATTGATTGTTTTCAATTCTGTCCCAGGAAAGGTCAGAAGTTTCTCATTTGGAGCACTAAGATCCTCATGTGTAAGAGCTGTCAGAAACTCCAAATATCTCATCTTTCTCTCTGTCTTCTTAAGGATTTAAGTCTATGAGGGGGCCCAAATGAATGCCTGCTGAACAACTATAGCAATTGCTGCTGCTTTCTGTCGGAGTGTGACAAAGCAGGACCCTCAGGACTTCAATGTTTCAATGACTAAGACTCCCAGCCAAAGTACAGGTGACCAGAGTTTTCTTTCTTGAAAGGAACCAAGTTTAAGTTCCTGTACTCTCAGAGCATACCTCTTCTAGTGCAGACCCTCTTGCAACCCCTCCTGTTTACTTTGGTTCAAGAATTACATGGTATGTATAAAGAGCTATCAAGCCAGAAAGCTAAGGTGAACATGATTCTGTAAAATTTAATTTTAAATTTAAAGGAAGGGGGAAAAATTCAGAACAAGTGCTGCACTGCACCCTGAAGATATCTTTTTTCTTTGTCTAAGTGCCTGCAACCCTTCTGCTGTGCCTAGAAGATACTGTGGGTCCTTTCATGGATCTAGGTCCATATATTCACATTGTAAAAAATGCTGAAACTGCATTGGGAGTCAGCGAACAAGTTGAAAAAAATAATGCGTAGGAAGGGTTGCATTTGCTTCATTTACTGATTTTCCTGTCAGGCCAGAACAAGGACAAGGTACGGGCACTTAGATATGTTATTGCCAGTGTACAGATTTTGTGAATGAAAACAGAATATGGAACTCAGCCGACAGAGCTGTACTCCACTTAGCTTCTGAAGAGGGCAAATTCAATCTGATAATATTCAAATCATTCAAATTATATTTTTAACAATAAAAAGTATTACCTATAAGTATTTATGTTTTATTTGTTATGGGACTGAACAGAAGCTGAGACAATCACAAAAAATTGTTCCTTGCTACTGATTTCTTATAACTCATGAAAAGAACTCTTGTTTGTCACCTTTTGAATACAGGGATTAAGTGCGTACATAAACACGGCTGTGGCCTCACACAGTGCAGGGATGAAAGATTTCTTTTAAAAACTGATAGAAATATCTACTCGACAAATATTAAAGATGTTTTCCTGAGCATCTTAGTACTGATTTCCTCCTTCAGACTTATTTGAATGCTAGTTGTTCTTTGTTAAATTTGGTGGCTTCAGAAATCCCCTTTCTGGAGATGCAACATTTCAAAAGTCTCTATTTCATTGTTTTGAAACATGCATTAATAGCAGCACAATTCTTATATATATTTTCAATCCAATGTATTATCATTTATGTTCCTAGGAATGATACAGATTGATGCTTGTTTGTTTATTATAACATATTTATTTTGGTTTATCTAGAAGAAACTCAAGGTGATATTACTACTACAGGAAATTCCCTTCCTGAGCTCACAGGTTTCTTTCTACCATGGTCTTCCATCAGCTCAGTGTCCCAAGGCAGGCAAGACTAGGAAGAAATTAAAGGTTCCCAAATGTGGAATCCCGTGGATTTCCCATGGAAACAAAAAATACCTATTAGAAAGCTGATGATTTCTTATCAGAAACATGACTCTTGAAGCGAAAGAATAAGCCTTTTCTCTTTTAGCTTGAGTGTCTCAACTTAGTTTCACTGCTATAGTCTTACAGATGAAGACTATTGATTTTTAGTGTTATTAGTGTGGAATCATCATCTCTAACTTCCCAAAGGAATAAACTGATGTCTGGAGATTGCATGAATTTATTCTGGGGCTAGAAAACTAATAGTACTTTTTTAAAAAAAGTCTTCATGCTACACATACATGGTAAAACCTATATATAGCAACCACTAATGCATGGATAAATATCACTGTATATATGTCACTTTAATGCTCCTTCTCTTACCTGGTACTGCTGTTTGTTGTTGGATAGTGGGCTAAAGCTGGCTGCTAACCACATCTATGACAGCATACAAAGATCCTCTAGATGTTACCTTGAAGTGGCGATTAGAAACAATGACTTCATTGACAGGTTTTGGCATAATTTTTAAGATAATGAGGCTGCTTTTGTATCCTTTAGGCACTGCGTGACAATGCTAGCTATTACCAATAGTCCTCTTTCTGCTAAACACTAAGTTAGTTGCTCAAAGGCACTGGGAAGAATGAATGATGGCATAGATCTGAATGTCACTGACATACTGATGTCACAGCTGCCTATACTCACTCACGAACATTGCTGCTGGTGCCATGTGTAACTTAAGTTCTATTTGAGAAAGTTTCATTGGCAGAAGACCATTCAACCAGTACTACACACCTCCGTGAGGTGTTTCAGAAACAAAGGAATTACATCATTCAAGTGTGACTTTACTCCTGTAGTTTTCCAGTGTGTTATGAGTTGTCATGCATCTTATCTTTGTCCATTACCAATTTCAGGCACAGTGTACCAAACACACTGCTAAGCCGTTGTAAGTCAAACAGCCCATGAAACTTGAAACACTTCTCGAATCAGTTTACTACAATTAATGCCTTCTGCCCCGAAAAGGAAGCTATTGCTGCATGATGAAAACTCAGTTTGAAAGACTGTCAAATTTAAGCCATTCCTTTAGCAAACCTCACCTACCACTTCTCCAAGTAGTGTCTACTTCTTATTCCTTAGCAGGCAAACCAAATATATATCTGACTGGCAGAACCTACTCCTAGAGCTCCCAAACTTCACCAGGTGGCATTGGCTGAAACTTAAGTAGAGAAGACTGGATTTAACCCCTAGGCACAATTGTGCTGTCATGGAAGTAGCTGACTCCATTCAAATCTGAATATTCATATCCAAAGAATAAATGAAAATTTCTTCTCAGCATATGCCAATGCAGTCGTTTCTGACTATCTGGCATAATTTTCATGGTATCCAGGAAAAGGTGTTTTATAGCCTTAGCATTCTGGATAATGAAATTCCCCAGTAAGTGGAAAATTTACCATAAATTTACATTAGTGTAGTCTTCATCCACATAGAATTGCAGACAAGTGCAAATGGTTGCTGGGGTTTTTTTACCAGTATATCCAGCCACATTTTCAAAACACTGAACAAATATTGACTAATGAATTAGTATTGGAATTAAGTCAGGAAAGATACAGAAGCAAAAGAAATGCTTTTCTATAACAATTCTCAAACATCACCCTAAAAGTCTTTGTCATTATTCTGATCTAAAAAGAAGATAATTAGGAACACTTAAACTGAATTTACTGGTAAGGAAATCAGATTTCCTGTTTCCTTGAAGTTGATATATTTGGTATCTAAAAAATGTAAGGCTTGATTGAAACTTCTGTTTTGCAGCTTTCATAACATTCCTCTCCTGAGTGGATTTTTCATGCTGAAATTTAATGCAGCTAATTTGTATGCCCAGTTTGAGCCTTACTTCTTTGAAAATACAGGACTATGAAGCAAGGAGAGAGGGGAATTCAGCCAGTGTAAACTCCTATGTTCCTTATACTGCTAGCAGAAAAAAGCAAATCCCCCAAGAGACCTTCAGAAGGACACTTAGTCCACCTAACTTATATGCCTCTGTCTTCCTTTAACAGTCAGGGCTTGCACAGGACAAGCAGGTGCATTTAAGTGTTTTCTTACGGAGCCTACAAGATTAAGCATCTACATTTGGTTCATATCCATTCTCAAAAGACAACTTCTGAGGCAATGGCAGAGGTGGACAAAGTTAGTTGTAAAGGACTACAGTCCAGCCAAGGCCACTGTAGTTCAGTGGCTGTGACCTCTCCCTCACCCTGTCTCTCTGCCAACTAAAAAGATGAGTTTACGTCGCAGCCTTTCCTTCACCAGAAGCATTAACATTGCCTCCTTCCTTGGCCCAAAGGCCAGTTTTTATGTTAGTATCTTTGAGAGTATCCACCTCCAGACACACTCAGCTTCAAGCAGCCAGTAAGTTCAATAGTTAGGAAAAGCACAGCCACCCTCAGAGCAAAAATGGGCCTTAGTAAAGCAAATAGAACCTGATTCTCTGGAAGGCAGGGTAGTGCCTCTACCTCCTGGCAAAAGGCTTTAGGAAATACATTTTAGTTAAGCAACAGTTACCGAACTCACTAGAGGGCAACAAGAACATTATGTTTCCTCTGTTATGAGAGAAGTTAGACTGCAACACCTGCAGTCACATCCAGCCTTAAAACCTACGAATGTGGAGTCATAGATTAATTCCCTTGACACA
Organism: Steatornis caripensis; assembly: GCA_013398225.1. NCBI lineage: Eukaryota > Metazoa > Chordata > Aves > Caprimulgiformes > Steatornithidae > Steatornis > Steatornis caripensis. The sequence continues at coordinate 636,736 of VZSC01002183.1, read as the reverse complement.
CTCAGCTTCTGCACACTCACTTGCCCTCTCTTCTCTGCTGTTCTTATTTTCCAGAATAATAAGCAAAGTTTGATGTCCTGCTTAAGATTTTATTATTCTGGGCCAAAAAGGTCTGAAAAAATTGTTAAACTGTGGGCTGGATATGGTGGCCAACAATTTCATTCCACTGACACACTGAATTTTCTACTGTTAGAAAAAGTTCATCTCTGCTAGAGAGTTGCTTTCTGTGAGACTACAGAATGAACTTTCTCCAGACATTAATGAAAGTGTCACACCTGATTATTTTCTGCTGCAGTTACCAGATATGTTCTTTTGACAGACATTTTCAATAGAAATTCCTTATAGTATTTTCATTAAAAAAAAAAAATAAAACAGATATAAAAACATAGGAACCAATGTTCACTAAAACAAAAACCGCACACTTCACATAGGGAGTAGAAGACGAGAGATAAGGCACAAATGAGATGTTATTCACTTTGCTTAATACACATTGGAAGTCATTCAGGGAGTTTCATGAGGAACTTGGTGTAAGAATATGTATACAGCACGTAAGATCACATCTTGTTGGATTTAAAAGTATCAGAGAGGCATTTCCTTTCATGAGCTCAGTGAGATACAGAACTATCTGACCAAGATTCTTAGCAAAGGACCTGGATGATGCCAATGAACTCGTGGCCATTTAAACAAGCAGAGGAACTACCGTATATAAACTATGAGAAAGGCCAATGGAAGAGAGGGTCAGAAATCCAGTGAGGAGGGAGTTAAGCTAGCCCAAAAGGGAAGAGTTGGGTATGGTCATGGATCAATAAAACCAGTGCAACCTGGAGAATGAGTCAGACATACAGTCAATAGTAGCTCAATTCAACTGCCCACACATGGGCATCATGAACCTCTTTGGATGCCCTGGGGTGTTAGTTGAGGCAAATCTTGTTCGCCATTGATTAAATGGAGTTCAAATCTCCATTGATTGTAATGGAAGCTTGGCTACATAGTTCTTCTTTAGATAACTATACGAAGGCAGCCATGTTTATCTGTCTTAATCTCAAGAGGAAAAGGTAATTGTCCCTTTCCTTGGATTTTCCTCTACAAAATGAGGGAAAAAGTGGCATGCACTAGCACACCAGTATCCACATAACTGACAATCTTCCCTCTGCCTTATTCTTGGTACCATAACATTATGCAAATCATGGAATAAAGCTTTTGGAAAGCTAATGATACTGTTGAAGTTTTTACCTTCCAACAGAAGTTTGTGGTGTATGTGTTCTTGTGCTCTGAGGCTATTGCACTCCAAAGAATAAAGTAACATTTCAGTTATATTCAGAACATTTATCCAAACTCTCAAGCACCAGAAAATATAGTAGCTCCCCTTTTAGATTAAAAAAAAAAAAAAGGCTTTCTATTGATGCAGTCAGAAGGAATGGAAAATGCAATTATTATCACTGCAACTACAGAGGAGAGCTCTGTTAGTTCTCAGTAGAAATTTGCCAGATTACATTAGAAAAAAATTCCTATAGAAAAAATAAAATCTTCATGTTTTACTCAGAGACCCAACAACTTCGAAAGCCCCTGATGACCCAAATGAGGTGTTCAGCACCACAACGCATTAAATTAAATCATAAAAAAATACCCAATGTCCAATCAGCACTTCTCAGAAGGGTCTTATTTTCAACTCTCTAGTGACATCCTAGTGAGTGATGTTAAATCACTTGATATGCTAAAAATGCACTTTGTTCTTAAAGTTTGGCTTGGACTTCTGAAATCCAAATAAAAGACACCTTTGGACTCTGGACTCTGAAGGTGTTAGTCAATCTGCCAATTTTTAGGATCAGAGACAGATACCAAAATTACTTGGAAGGGTATTGCAGTAAAACTCTTAGGTAAGCATAGCCAAAATAATTTCATTTATTCCCAGTTTGCATAGTCTCACTCTTTAAAGAGGATTATATAAGGTAAAAATATCACAGAATATCTTTTTACATGTATTCTTGGAATATACTGAAAATATAGTTTTTGTCATATTCTTACACTTTACAGATAATACATGCAGTGTCACACAGATAGTATAGTATCATTACAGTATCATATAGTATCATTATAGTATCATACAATGATATAGTTCATTACAGATAATACATGTAGCCTCATGCAGATGAGGATCTGCATTCTGCTATGTATGTTTTTGAAAAATCACTGTAGGAATTTTTAGCGTTGTAATTCAAACCAGAACAGTTTCTGGGAACACCAGGGTTTCCACCATGATACACGGAAGTCAGTAATGCAGTGGAAGGATGCCTGCAGCTTCCACCAGTACCAAATACTGGGGGCTACAGATGCAATCAATTCACATTGTGGAAAAAAATACATTCAAGCTTGAAGGTCTTCAAGTCTGACTGATCCCTATTTATGCAGAGAATGAAAGATCAGCGGCCAAAGACTCTATTTTCTGCTTCAGTTTACCTTATTATAGTACTTAGCAGAAATGAATATTCTCATTGCTGTGGTGCCCTTATTTCTCAGAGAAACAAACTCCCTCAGAAACTAGAGCACTGGAGGCCAAGGGCTGTAGCACTTACAACAGAAAGTAGGAGTTCTGCTGTATTTTTTATACTAAATGGTTCACTGTAAAACCAAGGAAAAGTATCAGGAATAGGGACCAAATTCAGTTCTTTCTCTGAGGTGACCAAGACTCTGGAGAGTGAGATGCTACATGAAGTTTGAAGAAGATGACAATTGGTACCTCAGAACATTACATTGGAGTAAGACCCTACAGGGACATGAAAAACAGATACTCATGAACAATCTCTGTGACTAAGACTTGCTCTGTTTGGTGGAAGTGAAATGCATTTGGTAAAATAACAGAAAGTACATATGCATTTCATTGACATGTAAATTGGAGGTTAATAGATTTTGAGACATCCTTTGGAACTGTTGCTGTAGCTGCCTTCCCTCTCTGCCAGCATAAGTTCCCTCTTTTCACAGCAATGGGCTGAGGTACTGTATTTTGAAAAGGGACATGTGATGAACAACTTCAACAACAGAGACTTTTATGTCACTTTCCGAAGCAGGCAAGAGATGCCAGTTTTGACAGAGATAGAATTCCATGTGATGGAGGTCAGGTAACATCAGCCTCACACATCTGCTATTTTCTTCTGTGTTTGTGGACAGCTTTCTGTTATTCACAGAACTGCTCAAGAATTCAGCATATGCAGTAGAGTTCCAGTGATTTAGAACCATCTGCTTAAGGTTTTATTTTGACAAGCTGTTTGTTCTCCTGCTAAAGTTCTTACAGCGTTGTTCAGGCTTTTACCAAATGACTGCTAAAATCCACTAACCACACTTGCAAGCTACCTTTGGTAAATGTATGTGTTTATTTCTTAAGAAGGTTCATGGTAATTAATGTGACTGTGTGATTGGAAAAAAAATCCCGATAGGGTCAAAGTAATATGCTTTAACTGCCTCTCAGCTGTAATTCATTTTAATGAGTGTTTTTACCTTAATTCATTTTTCTAATAGTTTATATAGCAGCCTTTTATCTTGTACCACACCATACACTTTAGCATTTTCTTTAATTTGACTTACTAGTTTCATTCCAGTTTGGATAAAATTACTTTTAGTTCTGTTAAACCTTCAAATTGCCTGCTTTTCAACCTGTTCTCATGCATTTATCTACTTGTATGGCTAGTATATGTATACTGATTTATTTCAAAGACACTCTGCTGATTTACATTGAAATGGCACTGATATTGCTATCCAAATAATATCCAGGAAGAGCTCATTGAGACACTCAGGTCAGATTGCATCATTTAAAGGAGTCTCCTTCAGGGAGTTCTAGGGTAATTTTCCGGCAGAAGTATCCACCTGCGAAGTCATCTCTTCACCAACGCTCTTCAGTCACCCAGACCCCGTTTTCTTTCCACATATCATCTGTCCCAGGACGCTCGTGGTACTGAGAGAATTCTTCCATTCTCCACTGAAGCAAGCAGGTTATTTTCCTTGTCATACCAAATCCAGATGCTCTTCAGCCTTCTGGAGGAGATCTGCCACATCATTTCAGACACTCTTACTCAATAAAAGGGAGCAAAATATTGCTATTTCAAAATGCCATGACAGGATTAAATTCTGGCATGTTGCCCCTTGTCTTTTGTTGCCAGTTCTTCTTATTTGACAAATAGATTCATAGTCTTTATGTGAAGATCATTATGATCACTTAGTCTATGATGTAGATAATTTTCTCAGATGCTGAGTCAAAGCAAGCTTTCCAGAAAGATACCTTATCTCATTTTACAGACTCAGAGCCAGAGCATGTCTATTTCCTTTCCTGATAAATTGTTAATTGCATTTACTGTCTCTGTTTCAAGGTTGAATGTGCATATCTTGTTATGCTTTTGTCTGTAAGACTGAAATTCTTCCAATTCTTCCTTTTTTTCCCCCAATCAGATTTCATCTCAAAGTAGAAGTAAGTATCTCTATATGGCAATCAAATCACCTTTTAACCTCCACTTTGATTAGCTGAACAAATTGAGTCCCTGAAGACTCTGTTTATAAGAGTTGTTTTTCAGCTACCACATGTTGCTTTTTCTAATATTCTCTTTAAATGCAATCAACAGGTATGGTCCCAGTAGTATAGTGATAGTCTGACTAGCTGTGTCTGCAGTGGCATATTCTTGCTCTACAGTCTACTTTTTGTGCATCCAAAAGTCGGATAAGCATATTAAGACACTCATGTACTATGACTCCAGTGTACTTTCTGAATGTTTCCCAAAATAACATTCCCATCTTTTACCTAGAACACTCATTCCTTGTCCCCAGATGACTTACCTTATCTTCAGCTGTTTGAAAACAACCTTGTTTGAAGAGTAACCATTTAACTGAACAATTCAGATCACTCTGTAATGATGACCTCTTCTGTTATTTACTGTCCTATTCATCATCGTGTCAGTTGGAAATTCAAACAGACAACATTTTATATTGTTGTCTACATTCTCGATAAAAATATTGAATAGCACTTGGCAAAGTACAAATCCCTTGAGATATGTCACCATAAATTGATGAATTTCGATTAACAACTACATTTGGGGAAGGCTATTTTAGTCTTTCTTATTTGCATATAATGCAGATTTTTAATTGAGCGTCAAGTGGAACTAGGTCAAATATTCTGACAAAATTCAGATCTACAGTTCTGTCTTGCTATTGTTTTCCTTGTCAGTGGCTTGAACAATAAGAAGAAGGCGGCAAACATGTACAAGCAATACACTTTTTTTTTTAATGACATTTTCAGTTTAGTGTTCCATCACATGCTCTCTAAAAAGGTAGAATAGCTCAGTATCAACCATTCTCAGGTCATTTGGATTACAGATGACTGGCAGATCTCAAGAGGTAACAAGGAAAGTGGAATCCTTGCTGAATGAGCATGTTTCTAGTGAGGTTCTGGGTGGACCAGAAATAATGTTGGTATCATTCAATATTCATCTAAATGAGCTAGAATTAGATATGAAAAAAATGTAATAACTGGAAAGACCTGTGAGTAATTCAAAGACCCGAAGAATGAGTGAAAATGATTAAGCAAGGCCAGTTAGAGTGTAATCTAGATATTACGGTGAAGCAGTCCATTCAAACAAGTTAAATTGATTGTTATGAAATGAAAATATAGTGATGTGCGCATAGGGAGACTTGCTGATTGGAAGAATAGGGAAGCCTCTGGATGTATTAAAAGGGGAACAGTAAGCAGCCTAAGTAACAAAGTAGATGCTATGTCAATTGGGAGACTGGTATTGGAACAGAGTTGTGTAGCTAGTTACTACATTTTAAAAAGACTGCATAAAGTTTTAAAAACTTCATGAAATATACAAAATAAAAATGAGATCAAGTAAGGTAGTGTGACTTATTTCACATAATTTATTAGTCTGTTATATATGACTTCTAGTATATATGTCAGTCTCACCTCCATCCCTGGAAATGTAATGGAACAGCTCATACTGGAAGTCATCTCATAGCACATGGAGGAGAAGATGACTTTCAGGAGTAGTCAACATGGAATCACCAAGGGGAAATCCTGCTTGACCAATATGACAGCCTCCTACGATGGCATGACTATCTGGGTAGACGAGGGGAGAGCAGTGGATGTCTACCTTGATTTCAGCAAGGCTTTTGACACTGTCTCCCACAACATCCTCATAGGTAAGCTTAGGAAGTGTGGGCTAGAT
>VZSC01002183.1:574399-630022 GCA_013398225.1 Steatornis caripensis | reverse complement strand
TGGGCACAAACTGGAACACAGGAAGTTCCACCTGTGGAACATGAGGAGGAACTTCTTTACTGTGAGGGTAACAGAGCCCTGGAACAGGCTGCCCAGAGAGGTTGTGGAGTCTCCTTCTCTGGAGATATTCAAAACCCGCCTGGACGCGTTCCTGTGCAACCTGCTCTAGGCTAACCTGCTTTAGCAGGGGGGTTGGACTAGATGATCTCTAGAGGTCCCTTCCAACCCCTACCATTCTATGATTCTATGATTCTATGATATTTAAAGGGCAGATGTCAAGAGGCTGGGGCCAGACTCTTTTCAGTGGTGCCCAGCGACAGGACAAGGGGCAACAGGCACGAACTGGAGCACAGGAAGTTCTACCTGAACATGAGGAAGAACTTCTTTAGTGTGAGGGTGACAGAGCCCTGGAACAGGCTGCCCAGGGAGGTTGTGGAGTCTCCTTCTCTGGAGATATTCTAAAACTGCCTGGACGTGTTCCTGTGCAAGCTGATCTAGGCACACCTGCTTTAGCAGGGAGCTTGGTCTAGATGATCTCCAGAGGTCCCTTCCAACCCCTACCATTCTGTGATTCTGTGATTCTGTGATTCTGTGATTCTGTGATTCTGTGACTTTAGCAAAACTGAAACAAGTAGATTGAGAAATTGCTGTTTTGTAGCACTTGTATTTCAAAGACCCTATAGTCTTTTACAGTCTCGACTTTTCTCCATTGCTCTGTCTTCCCATCTTCAGAATCAAGCATGGGCTACTAGAAAATCAGGAAGGACCAAAGAAGGTTCTAATGTTTACACTTGGCTATTACACGATCCCTGCATGCCAACTCTAAAGTTTTAAAAAGATGTATTTATGTTGCTGCAACTGGGATCACTGATTTATTTCTAATTCATTGAGAGATCATGCTCAGTTATACAGGAAGCCACTTGCAACACTGCTATAATCAGTTAATCTCGACAATTGAGATCGATTGCTACTGGAAATGGAATCTCCTAGAACAAATTTTCTGTATGGTGATGTCATAGACCAATGCATGAAGTGGAACTAAATTATTTTGCCTCTCATGGTAAATGTGAGAAGTATATAGATGATTTTACATTTCCTTTTGGTTCTACTCATTGTATTGTCACAGATTAAATAGACGTATGTGTAGGCTCTAAATCTCTGATTTCTTTTCCATTCCATATGCTTATGCTTATTAAGGTAAAGATTCTGTTTTTGAAGTGCTTTTGAAAATCACCTTTTTATAGTTTTCAACCAGGTCTTTTTAACAAAAATAGGCTATAGTCATAAAAGTCTGATCTCCTGTTAATTTAGTTTGCCATAGTGTTAGTTCCAATTGATCAGTACTACCTCCTTAAATCTAATTAACTTGTTGAGCCTTTTTCTATGGCTGCTCCTTTCTATTTTCCTTCTGAATTTGTCCTGCCTTTCTCCAAATACTGTTCTCAAAACTCTTTTCTTTAAAAGCTATCCAGAAAAAGATTAACTTGATAATGCTTGCTAAGTGTCTCAGGATTTTCTCTCACCATTCAATGCCAATAACTCATGAGTTCGGGCTTTCTAGCATTATCATTACTTAAAATTGATCAGGATTTCATTTTATAACCACTATAAAAGCAAGCATGGAATTTAAAAAAAAAAAATTATGCTTCCTCCTGCATAGTAGCCTTGTATTTAAAGCAAAAAGGGAACAAAAAAGAAATCTCCCCTTAAGGTACAGAGATCAGTTTTGCCAGTACAGCAATGGTTATGTTAATTCCTTTCATTTAAATTGCCACCTAATGGTTTATTGGTAGCTGCAGCTAGTGTTGTACAATTCTTTTCATTCTGAGATGTGTTGTTAGCAGCTCAAAGCATAATGGCTGGCTGCTAAAGAAGAGAAAATACTCAGGGCTGAATTCATCCCACCTAATTTGTTTATAACAGCATTTGTCTGAGGATTTTTAATCTGCATAGTCATGTGCTTGGGTTTAAAAAAAAAAACCACAAAAAAAGCCCCCACAACACTTCCAGAGCATGATTCATCTTATCCTAGCAGTAATATGACAAGTTGCTGATGATCCAGATTTATTTAGGGTTTATAAAAATGAAAGCTGACCATGAACACCCAAGGAAGAACTTCATACTCCTAAGGATAAAATTCCTCTCATCAGACATAAATATCTACAGTGCAAACATGTCTGAGTCAGTCCATTTTGCAGTCTGTGAACAGAAATAACCACCTCAAGGACATAAGTCCTTTTCTCCTGAGGTAGCTAGGTAAAACTAGTCAGGTGAATTTCTGCAGATGGCTAAAATAAAGATGAGACAAATCCTAACCCATCTACTCTCTAGGTCATATAGACCTGTCTTTGAAAATCTGCAGCTGTGCCTACAGCATCTGTAGAATTTTCTGCTGCAAATTTACAGGGCTTTATCATAATAAAAACCAAACAAAACCAGCATTCAAACCTCACTTCCATGCTGGAATTCAGTCTGTCTCAATGCAATTAGTCATGGAAGCAAAGAACATTGTAATTGCCACTTTTTTATTTAAGAGACCTCTTTAAGGTCCTTTTTAAAAGACCTTTTCAGTAGCTGCTCAGCAAGGAGGATTTTGCTTGTTACTTGACATTATTTCTCCAGGTGATGAAACAGTTTAGTGTACTATTTGCTATTCCCAAAACACTAGATTGAAATCAGGCATTCATTCTTTATCTATTTTTACGTTGCTTTGTGCTTTTTTTAACTTCATCTCTGCAAAAACCTATTTCAGCTTACACTCACCATCTAGTTCCTACTCATATATAGCTCCTTTAGTGGCTGATTCGTTCTGGTGCTTCCTTATTTAGTTGCGGTCTGGCTTTTCAATAGAACTAAGAATGGGACTTAGTCCAATGCTTATTACATTTGTCTTCTACCAAATAAAACCAATTAGGTAATATACAGGGGAAAGTTTGGATTTTTTCCCCTCATGTATTTACTGCATCTGCTACAAGCACCATGTCTTTATGCTGCTGATCATCTTGCCCAGCATCTCAATGGTATGTCTTTATTCAGTGGAATAGTACTTAAATGGCAAAAAAAGAGGAAAAAAAAGAAAATAATTAGAGTGAACTTCCTGTCCTTCTGAATGACTGGTTATAGTTTCAAACCCTTATGTTATCTTGAAACAGCATGACAATTCTGAAGGAATATATTAAACTCCATAGTCTAGACTCTGATACATGAATGCAACTTCCTCTAATATCAAAGTGAGCTATGGAACTGAGCCAAAACAAGGGCTTTTTTGAAATCTAGTATTTTTTTTTATTATTCTGGTAGATCAGAGAATTCTAACATCCTCCAGCTCCAACGTCTACTATACGTATTTTATAACGAAATAAATAACAAATCCAGTTTGTTCACAGATAAATCAATAGTAGATATTTATACTGGGAAAAGACTATGTAACCCTTCTAGGACTAAAGTGTTCCTGCTACTGAGAAAAAAAAGGGAATTAAAAAAAAGATTAAGAGGCAGCTAAAACTAGCAAGAGCTAAGAAAAGAGCTAATCAGCTTCCAGCTCGGCGCTTCAACGCTCAGTGCCAATATGCAAAATCTACAATTCTGAAACAAACTCAAAAAAATGCATCTTGCTTAAATTGCAGTTCAGTTTGCCTAGGGTAATAGAGTGAAGGTTTGCAGCTAAATATATCTTTTTTTTTCAAAACAACAGCAATAATGATTCACATGTTAAAAAGTACTGCAGTAAATAGTTTGGTTTTCAACAGTGGTTTCTATCTCAAAACACACAGAAGACTAAACAAATATTCTTTGTGACCAATTTCTGCGCAAGCTTTACTCTACCTCAAGATCCACATTATCATGCAAGGGCTGAACAACTTTCCTCATCCCCAGGGAGGTGCCCTATGCCCTGCGCTGAGGCTGCCCTGCTGCCCCTCAGGCTGCCCTGCTCCTGGCACCCAAGCTCCGTTTGGTTCCGGCTGGACCCTGATATCTCTTTCGTTAGATCTAAATCTTCTTCTGTTGAAACCTGCAGAAAGGGATCCTTATGCTGTTCATGCACTTGCACCCTGAAGCTTCCCCTTCTCTCTGACCTTGTCTGGCTCCTTTTCTCTTCATTGCTGCCTTATGATCCATCCAACTTTGCAATCCCTAACCACTGACAGTTCTACTTCCAAAACAGAGTTAAACGCCTGGCACTTAAACTTTAAGTGCTAATTGCCTAGTAATGAAACCTTTAATCATCAGGTGATTAAAATTTTAATCTCTAAAAGGCCTGTGGAAATCCACTACATAATACTGAAGATTAATTTCTAAGTTTTTTTAACGTGTGCTTCCAGTGCAAATTGCCTTATGTTGGAAAGACGAATAGCACAGTATGTGAAACGTGAAGTTCTTCAATAACTCCTATGCTGACAAAAAGGTTGCAAAGAATTAAAAGATACAGCTGTAGATGTAAAATATATTTAATGTTAGATTAATTACTTTAAGAAGGGGATTTTTTTTTAATCTTCTTGTTTCCAAGTCACTAGAAAAAAAATATTCCTGCATTAACTTCCTAGCGACTAGGAACAGGTTCATGCTTTTCCAATCAAACGGCAGAGGAGAGCTGAAAATCCAAGTTTAAAAGATATCTAGAGGGAACTTTAACTATTTTGCCATATTGAATAAGAAACAGTAGCTACTGTGCACACAAATCAAATCTTTTCATCATAAAATTTTGCAATGAAGTTTAGCACATGGATTCCAAATTAACATGCTAGACAGTAATGACACTACTAGTTCAATGAGCCATGAAAGAAGAAGAATTTACCAGACAGAGTGAGACATCTGCTGCAATCTACTGTATCCACTTTCCAAAAAAAAAGCTTATATTTGAAAAGTTCCCTAAACTCAGAGAGGTTTGTATGCACCAGCTCTTGGCATTTCGTAACCACCCATTAGATGGTGTGGAGGAGTGGGGAATCTACTGACTGACGGAATGGATTTACAAAGTTGTGTTTAGGAACAAGACAGATATCTCTGAGGACTGTCAACATTCTTCCACAAACGTATGTTTGATGATGCATTAATCATTTGGGGATATGTTATACTAGTAGAAAGAAAATATAGAACATGCATCAGAATGGCAGCATCTGACGTTGGGCAACCACAGCTGGTACAAGGCAGAGAAGCAGCTAGTCTGCATTTCTAAAACTCCAAATTAGCCTTCCTGAAATTGAATTCCTTATATTCCCTTGTTTCATGGCTTTTCAGGCTCATAGACTGTTGTTTCTCATGTTTGCCCTTTGCATTTCTAGCAAAACAAGTGCTTCACATACTCTGTTGCCATGCTATATCTCCCTGGGATCACAAGCGTACCAGGCAATTCAGCTACTAAGAGTCCTATTAAGCATAATAGAATTTAGAGTGAGTAAAAAGGCAGGTACCGGCGATATTGGCATTGCAGGCTTACAAACATTTTTAATGTATCAGCATACCGCTCCATCACTTCTGTACTGTTTAAAACATTTTCAGTCTTTCAGATGAAGAGCATGATGATAATTCTTTACTCTGTGGTATTACAGAAGTATCAGGAAATAGAAAGGAAGTAATGGAGCTGAAAAGAATGGTTTGCTATGGCCAATGGGCAGCTTTGGAGAGAGAGATTAAAGACATACAAAGCAAAGCCTCACACATCTCAAAAATAACTGTATAAATTCACCTTAAGCTAAATCTGGAAAGCAATTAAAAATACATACTTTTAATTTGTAAGAAACAGGATAGTTTTAAAAACAAAAGAATGAACTGGTGAAACAAGTTATATGTGAATTTATGCTACAGTTTAGTTTATTCCTAGCCCACAAAATGAATTCTGCAACATTATGCTTTAAATGGGAAGGGGAGAAACTCTCAAATACAAGCGAACAATGTATTTTCGTGTGTCATAGTATTGTATTCAGGTAATATGTACTGCTGCCTAATTTACAACTGTTTTTATATTTGTCTACATATTATCTTCATATTATTATTGGTTTATCAGTGACTGGAGACATCTCCTGAATGAAAGACATTATATAAACTAAATTCCATTCTATTCTGGTCCATTCGTAAAGGTCAACTCAGCAATGAATCAATGCAATACTAGAGGGGGGTAGTTCTCTTGAGACTGGAGATATCAAAAGGGCTGACAAACTGTGGTGTTTTGCAAAATCAATTCGCTGCAAGAGACATGTTATGCCAAATCCAGGCCTCCTATGCTAAGCTGGTCGTATTGCATCAATATCAAGGGAGTTGAACCTGCTTACATCAGGTTTGAATTAGACCCAACAGTTGTCTGGGATAAAAATTCCTCCAAATAAATGGAGTTTTAGCAAGGATCAATCTGGCCACGTTGCTTAGAACTTCAGGTTACTTGCCTAGATGTTTGTGTCGCGACTGCTGAGAGTCATAAGTTGCAATATAATAGGACCTCACACTTTGTCGGCCTGGTCGTAGAATTTTCACCTCCAGGACATCCTTCGTTTTATTTTATAGAAATCCCCAGAGTCAAGTTCTTTGAAGAATAGGCCAGCATCTTAAATCATTGTCTCACTTATGATCTGTCTATTTTTACTAGATCAGGTACAAAGCAACAGGCTGACAAATCGAGACAAATATCTCCTTTGCTGAGAAACACCATTTAAAAAGATACCATTACATGATCATTCTATAAAATAATATTTATTGGGGGTTAGGCTCTTGTTGAGATATGTCATTTGGCATTTAGTTCCTTGAAGCACTAGTCATGAAAAGTGTGTCTGGTACTTGAGGCTGAGGTCTCTACGAGCAGCTTTGTTTCTGCTTTTTCTTTATTAAGCTTCTTCAGCTCACTTGTGAGGTCAAATTCTATACTGTTTTAACTATGCAGCTAATACTTTAGTTCCTCTTTGCTATTAAAATGATTGCTATTAAATTTCCTATATAGCTTCTCTGCATTCTGATGTCTCAGTGTGTATGCAGTGAAAGTGCAAATGACCTGGTATCTCTGAAACATTTAAAAATACTACACACAGACATCTGTATTGTTAGAAGAACTCTCTTCATCCTGTGGAACCACCCTTCTAAAGAGTTCTTTACTACGTTTCGTATTATACTCTATTTTTATAATGGTCTAGCTGTATCCTTGGCTGATTTCTAGCTTTGCTTATATTAAGGATTGGAATTGCATTTGGTATGTCTGGCTCTTTTAGTTTCAGATTTTTTTGCTTTGAATCCCAAATATTATTTCTGGTTTTCATCTGGTTTAGCATGCCCTTGATTCTCCCTACCACATTTGTATGGTGCTCTGACCTAAATTCTCCTTAAGCCAGTCCCTGTTTGAGAAAATGGAGTTGTTGGCAGTTTATTTTTTCTCATCACATGGCTGTCATAGATTTATCTAGAAGCATATGTATATTGATGTTTGTGAAGTAATTTCATTTGTTCATCAATTTTGAATTTAAATGTAATGCCTTTTTTGCTGAAATCGTGGCATTCTTTTCTCCTCCTTCTTTTTCGTCTCCCTTGCTCTTCACACTGCTTTAGATTGTCCCTCCTGAGACTCTTGTGTATTAGTGCCAGCTATGTTATCTTGATTTTAATCGCACTGTACTTACCTAGTAGTTTCTGATTTCTGACTGAACCAGCGGCTCCCGTCAGTGATTTCCTTCCTCTCTCCAGATGCATACTTCCTTCTGCTTATAGGCATTGACAAAATGCTGGGCAATCAGACCTTTTACCAGCCAGACTTCAAACTGCAAATACCTAATCTAACTGTAATGTTTGAAGTGTGTGTGTAGAGGGTGACTGAAATGACTCTATTTTTCCAAACCCTCACTACCTTAGTTACACTGTAAGGCTCTTAAAGCACTACTATACTGTCACCTGAGGGTAAGCTAGGTCAATACTCAAGTTTACAAAACATGCAACCTGGGAATATTAAGTATATTTAGTGTTTTGTAATAGACCAGAGAAGAATGAGTGTTGAAAGGAAATGGAGTATTATCCTGCGGGTACAAAGGAACACCAGTAACAATTAGGAGTCCAGACAGAACCGACATTGTCAAAGAAACTAATTCTTGTTTCTTGATCATTCCTCAGAAACATGGGCTGAAACTTAAGAAAAAAGTCAGAAAAAAGTCTTTGATTACCACCATGAATTTAGTAGCAGCTACTTACAATGAATAAAGAACAAATGGATGTGCAAATCACCTTCCATTTCAGTCCCAGCCGAATAATCAGACTGAACATGTGCTTAAATAATGGAAAGAATCTGTTGCTTTTCTCCATGATAGCATCATTTGAAATGACATAGACCAGAACCAATTGGATAGATATAAAAGAGTGGCTAAAATACCGTCCTTATTCCAGAAAAATAGACAAGGATCTTCTTATTTGATATGTTTCCTTATTTCTTTGAACAAGCTATTCTACTTCACAGTAGTCGGTTTCTGCAGTGATGATCGTAAAATGTAAGCACAAATAGATATCACAGATATATGCTATAAAAAGTATAGGAAATAATATAGGAAATTTGACATATCACAACTGCTCCTGTGTAGCTTCTTACGTGAAATATATACTGTAACAAAGGTTATTTTCATTTTCAACTTCACGATGCACTTCTGACTATTATGCATCTGTCAATCAAAGTAACGATTCCAGATTAGGAAAATGAATGTATTAGAAAGAAAAAAAAAAACCTTCATGTCTTTACAAGGAAAGACGCTTTCGCACGTAGGGAAGAGTTGCCTATTTCTGTGAGAAGGGGAAGAGCTAGCACATTCACCGCTGAGCTTAACAATAATTTGAAAGGCAGCAAAGGAGCTTGTAATTTCTCTAATGAAATATATGCTATACAGAAACCATTCAGAAGCAGGGCAGAGCACTCTGATGGTGATCTGCAGATGTAGTGGGAGCTTTTGGCCCTCTGAGCATACTGCCAGCTGCTTATGCAAATTATCCGGCATTTTTCTCATATCCATAAGGGTATCTTCCCTTATGATCTGTCTGTACAAACTAAAGCCGTATTCTCCAGGTACCCTGACACACAGCACTCTGCGAAACACACATATGCTTCTATCAGCAGAGTTAACAGGGAAATTTTAATGCATATGTATCAACTGTCCACTGCTAATTCAGATGCAAGTGAGAATGAAAACAAAATTAATTAGACTTAGAGGAAGACTTTGTTTTGATCTCAGTCCAATATGAATCAGAAATAATTCAGCTGAAGCCAGCAGAGTCAGCCTTGTACTGACTCAGTGTGAGATCAGGCCCAGGCTCGTGGTGTCTCCTGTAAAAGTCTTTACTTTTGTCTAGTTGAGTTTATGGAAGCACTCAATGTTCTTGGTTTCCCTGCCTAGAGAATAAGGATTTCATTACTTTAAAGTGGCAACTGTAAAGATTTTAACAGCTATCACTGGATATTTGTAGAAACACACAGTTGTCTCCTTAATCTTACCTGAGCTACTGATTAATGCATAGCATGTTATATAATGCAGTCACCAAAGGGAGCTCCAAATGGAGTTTTCCTGTGCCAGTAGCTCTGCTGAAGTCAGTGCAATTACACTTACGCAAAATGCAGTCTTTTAAAATTTATTTGTGTAATTGTGTCTTTTTTTTTTTTTTCTGTACTGGGACAAATAGCCTACTCATTCAATATCAAGTAGTGAACTACCTCTGTAACTATCTCGTTTAGGAGACTTTAATTTTGGCTTCCTATCCACAGGTACGTATGTGAATTGAAGCGCACAAAAGTGCGTAATGCGTGTCACTGGATCATATGAGATTTGGTGTCTTATATTTCCTCTCTTGAGCATAGCTACAGGACATCATAGGTGTAACATAGTACAATCCCATTAGCTCCCATTTACGAGTTTGCAATCCCTGTAATTTTTGAATTTGTATTTAGCCAGAGGCAGAATTTGGTTGTCTGGTTTTAGCAAGTGTCAAGGTTTTGCTATTCCATTACCACCAGGTGGTAGCATTTAAAAACGTTGCTCTTCTTTTAGAACAGCTACCCTGTATTATTTGGCAATTTTTCTGTGGTGTCTTGCAAAGGTTAGTGTTAAGAAGGTTGGCATGGTAACCTACTCAGAGTGGATCAAATTGTCATGTGGAGAGTTCAAGCATGAATTAAGATAGAGACATGGAAAGGCTTCCATCTGGGGAGAGACTGAAAAGACTGGGATTGTAGGGTGTCCCAGTTTACGTTCTCATAGTACAAGAAAAAGGTATTTCAGTACCAGGAGAAATGCAACAGAAAAAACTCAGGTAAAAATAAAAGTACATCTTGTTGTAATGTGCTATCAGTTGGCAGAAGTGATTTTATTAAACTCAGCAAAATTAAAACCAATTTTTAACATTACTTAGAATATCTATCCAGTATATAAAATATAGTGTAATAGAGATATATGTCAATTATCTAAGGCATAAATCCAACCATTAGATGCCTTCATAATTAACATTGCAAAATTACTTGCATCTGCTATTGAAATATTTTTGTACATTCATTGAGAGAAGATAGTGAATTTAATAGATCTCTTACAGAATTTCTTTATGTCCACTGCAAGGGTTTTGTGTTGGTGGCTGATGAGAACAGATAGAAAGTTATTTTCAACCACTACACTTCTGACTGTTCTGCTTATGTTTTAGGTTTTGTTTGCTATTTTTTCCTCCCACCTACACTGTGATCCCAGAGAATAATAAAGCCTTAGTAATGAAAGAGTAATGAACCAGAACTGTAACCAGAAATGTTGGTACTTGGAACACCTTTCTCACTTTCTAGTCAGCTCTTCCTTGCTTTACTCTGAATGCTTTTTAGCAGTTCTGGCACTCCAACCCCTTTTTGCTGCTGCTTATGTACATTTTCCTTCTGGTTTGTCCTTTTCTTCCTAATGTATTCCCTTCTCAAACTACAGTCATGAATTCAATGAAAATTATCCACTGAATGCTTCTTCAGATGCCACTTCTTCAATACTTTATCTTGTTAAGCCAATATTGAACCCCTACTTTGTGACATTAGAAATAATTTACAATGGATAAATGTGGGATGTTTAAGCTTCAAACGTGACTGCTAAAGTGTGCAGGGGACACTGGATAATAACTAATGGATGACGCGCTTTCAATTACAATCACAGTCCCCAGTCTACCTCAATAGGACATTTGGTAACAGGCAGACTCAGAGCTAAGTTTCTGGGACTGTCAGGGACTAAGACCAAAGAAATACCAATCATATTATGCTGATATATCTTGCTGTCTTTTATTTTGTAGTTCTCTTACTGCTTCCAGTTTGGGAACAATAGTCTGAATGGGTCTACCTTACTTAGCTTGTGTATATGTTTTTGGTTCCTACTGAAGCAATGTCTCTTGTGTAAGTGCAACAGTTCAATAATATTACCAAGACTGGCACCTTTCAAAGTCTTTCAAAGGGATTGTGGTCTAGCCATGCTGAGACAGAAGCCATTTAGATAATAAAGGGCAAAATGCAAGCCTCAAGTAAAGAAGTAAAATTCTGAGTAATAGAAAATCCAAACACATAAGTTATATAGTGTGTGTGTAGAATATGCAGTAGGCAATAGCTGTGCAGGGATAGCTAAGGACTCCATAGCCTTGGAGAGTAGAAGATCGTGTTGTGATTTGCTGGAACATTTCAGATGAATGCCTTGTGTCTTGGGCAATGATTATTTTTAGTGGTAGACACAGTGGTATTGTTATCTGAGAATATTTATTCAAACACAAATAAATAAATCTAACTACATTTAGCTAAATCTAGCTTAAATCTATTGGATGTTGCTTCTTTTTGGCAATGAAGATGTATAGGAAGGAAACTGCCCATGTACTTTGGTGATTGTTTTGCATTATTTCTGTTAGGATAATTTCCTCAAGCTTCAGACTTCATATTTCTTCGGACTACATGTTTCTATGAGTTAGCTGGGGAACAAAAGTGCAGTTGAAAGAGAAGTAACTGTATTTCCCAAGAAGCTGCTTCCATCAGATCTGCAGGGCACTATCTCTAGAGAAGTTTCCTCCCAAATTTGAACTCTTACGTAAGCAAGCAAGTATTTTACTCCCAGAATTTTTCCTTCTTAAAAATAAAATAAGGATTTTACATTTATGTGTGCACTGTGAAGTGTTTCATTTTCCTTTCTCCCCCTATTAAGGAAATTCATTTCTGTGTTAGCAAATTTAAAATTCATTTTATGCATTAATTAGAAAAGAGTGTAGCTCTTACTCTGCATTAGATTGAGTTTTGTCCTCTTTTAGCTTTTTTTTTCAGCTAGGAAGTTGAATCTTTTAGCTAGTGCAGCTGAAGGTCCTGCCTCTTGTGTTGCTGCTCCTGGCTCAATAGGAAGACAGAAATACTATCTCTGAATTGTATTATCTTTGCAAACTTGTGGAATTCTTAGCCTTTCCTATGACGAATCAAAAATTGGAGATTGACGTGAGTTCAATATGTGCATATACACTAAGCCTAAAACTAATTTTCTAACAGCAGCAAAACCACTGTAACTCAACCTTGGTTTTAATTTGTACATGTTTTCTTGAAATTTCTATTTTAAGCAAGAGAAAAAGGTCCCTTACACCTTTATTGTAGTGGCTTGGGGTCTAACATCACCTTTATCTATTACTGGACTTTCATGTGAATTGTTCATTGGATATTGAACGACCCTGACAGATGTGGGAAAACACTAATTTCTAACAGATATTTACCATACATATTGAGTGGGTTTAAGAGATTTTGGATGTAAGTTTAAGACAGAAGACAAGTTTCAATATGTAGTAGAATGTATTTTTAAAATAATTTAGAATTAAAATTAAGATTAAGGCAAAAAAGTGCTGATCATTCACGTTTGTATTCTGGTAAAGATGTATTGGGTTTTTTTCTCTTGGGGTAAATACAGATCTTTTATTATGTAAAACAGCCATCAAAGTGATACTGAAGTTTTCTTTTCTTTTTTAACACATGTATTAGAGGTAGGTGGCCCTGGCAATTTGTAATACTGATGCTATAAAAGAAATTTCTGCTTACTACTATTCTCTTTGAGAAATTATTCAGAGTGGTTTTGTTGATGTTTTCATGGTTTTTAACTTGCTTCTGGAAAACTAATTAATCAAGTATAATCATCTGGTTCTGTGAAGTATTTATAAACTGTAATTTCCATTGCTGGAAATGTTCTTCAGTATCTCAGTATTGTCTTTTAATGACAAGAATAACGAGAGCAAGAGAGAGGGAGAGAGACGTGTATAGGGATCATTTATCCCTCTCCTCAAACCAATGAATTCTTGCCATGAATATTATATTTCTACAGAGAATACTTCTGAGACGTTGGTATTTGAAGTTTATACCACATTTGGCCTGATTCTGCTGCTTA
Source organism: Steatornis caripensis (assembly GCA_013398225.1). Lineage (NCBI taxonomy): Eukaryota > Metazoa > Chordata > Aves > Caprimulgiformes > Steatornithidae > Steatornis > Steatornis caripensis. Next base: position 616,664 of record VZSC01002183.1, on the reverse strand, counting down.
TGCTTTTTTTTTTTTTTTTTTTTTTTTTTTTCCCCCTGAAAGACACTTCTTGTTAGCACAGAGATATGTTTTCTAACAGACATCGTTGCCGGAGTCGGACTGGACTGTGCTCCTCTTCAAAATGCAATTAATGGACATGACCAAACAGGCACACGGGGCCTTGCTCTGCCTGCACTTCGGCAGGGGAAACGCTTATTAAAGCTAATGGGAGTTGGCTGGACAGGGAAAACAGNTTTTTTTTTTTTTTTTTTTTTTTTTTTTTACCCCTGAAAGATTGGCAAGTATAATACGCAAGACTACAAACTCCACAGGAAACATTAACTCCAGGAAGATTTTAACTGAACTTGACAATAAAAGAAAGCTCTAATTCTTGCTGGCTAATAGTGGTTTTCAATATTGTGTTGATGATGTTCAAAATCATTATAAAGCTACAGTTTGGAAGTTCCCACTTAGTTTCTTATGATGTCTGCCTAGTTATTCAGAATAAATGGAATAACTCTGGAATTAAGACAACACACTTTTACCCTGGAAGCTGCTTAAGAAAACAACTTTTGTGGAAGTGACAAAAGATTTGTTGGAGGTAAAAGGCCTTGTTTTAACACCACTCTGTTAGCATTAATGGATTTTAGGTAAGCAGAGAGACAACAGTGCTGTGAACAGTAAACAATCATCTCGCTTTCATTGGTGCGGACTAATAGAGTCTAGCCTGTAATGAGCAAATCAGAAAAACAAACATGAAAATGGCAAAATAGAGTGAAGCACTGTTCAGATCTGCATTGTTTTCAAATGCATGACATCACAGGCAAAATGGTGATACCTGAGTTACAATACAGAGCATATTGATCCAGGAGTGATGAACATCGGAGGAGAAAGTATTTCAGTGATGATTGCCCATTAAGGTTTACTAGATGGTCTGATTTATCAGCTGACAAATGTCAAAACGTGTGTAAGAAGTGTACTGAAGCAAATTATGTTGCCTAAGAAACCTAAGTGAAGGAGAATTTACAGAGTTAAGAGAACAACTCTGTTAAGGCCAAATAAACACAAAACTGAAATGTCTTGGCTATTTTGAGCAAAAAACAAGGATTAGTTGATAGAGATGTAAGTAACTGTAATTTTAGGATTATATTTTACTCACCTATAGTGAAGCAGAGATTTTGTTATCAACAAAAGAACAAGCCTATGTACTAGTAAGCAGTAAAAGAAACTAATTAAGCAGTGTATTAATTAATTTCCTTTAGTTTCCCAGGCTCAGCTCTACACATCAGTTACATGGACTTACTAAGTGACTTTTGGCCCTTACTGGATAATTTAATAAATCAGAAAAAGCAAAAATTCAAGATTTCAGTGACAGTTAATTATTTTTTTAAGTATTGGTGGATTTGTTCTTTCTAGTGCAGCGTATTTCACTTAGTGCTAGAATCTGACTTTTATATTCACTTTCAAACATCATTGCATACATGTTCTACTAATCATGTGATCAAATGAAAACATTTATGCAAGACGACCATGAGTTCCTTCACTATGGAATGCTTGCGGCAATAGCTGAATTTCCAAACATAAGTAAGCCTAAACAATGCATTTTGTACAGAAAATTAGGCACGTAGTTATTGAAGTCATTGTTACCATGCATTCCTCAGAGCGGAGGGTGTTTAGTATCACACTACTGGGTGTGGGTGAGTCAGTGGTAAGGGTACAAATGACTGTACTGGCATAATTAGAAATTTTTCTCAAAAATCTGCAGTGCCAGTCAACAAATGAGCAGTTCGTGTCACTCAGCCTGCTGTGTAAAACTGCTTTTTAAAAAAAAAAAGAATTCTGGTAATCACATTTATTCTCTGCGAATGCCTTCACGTTTTTCTGCAAGACTGGAAATAATGCTCCCTGAAATCACTGGAAAGATTCCTATTGGCTTTAGTGGGCGTTTGATCAGGCTTTTTATGAAATAATTGGTTTCATGCTTTTTTGACAAACCTTCTTTACAAATATAGCTTGATAAACCTCTCATATTAGTTAATTAACTTTATCTATGAGATGAATGTCTCCATTAATTTCAATCAGTAGATGACACAAAGGTTCCCAAGTAATGTGACTATAGTTTCATGTGTGTTTTCTCTGGCAACTATTTGCCTATCCAAATCAAACTCTCTTAATGTCACATTCATTTTACTGTCATATTTTCAATTCTATTCGAGAGTCTAGTTTTTCTTGCTATCTAGTAATTTTGTTAACACTGCTTTGCAGAACTGTAGTAATTTGCCCTACTATTTAAAGCAAAACTCAGATAATTTCTTGCATTTTGCTGTGCATTAAGACATCAGTACAGGACGACATATTTGCATATACTTTTATATACATATACTTTTATAAAAATTCTACATATGTACTTTCAAAACAATTGCATGAAGTAGTCTTGATTTTAATCAGGTAGAAGTGAATGAAGTTGCCTTAAAGTAAATAAATCTACAGTGATATACACACAATATATCAAGATAAACACAGTTTATCAAGATCTGTTTGCAGTTGGAGATTTACATTCTTGGGGAAACAATATAAAGCAAACCAAAACATGGGGGAAAATGGTTTCTTCTACTTGTGTGTGTCCAAAATAGAGAAAACTTTTTTTTCTGTATTTCAGTTTTAAAAATTGATCACTTACTTACTTACTTACTGAATCTTACAAGTCAAATCCATTTCAACTGAAAAATACAAAAGATATTGCTACCTCACATAAAAAATGCTTTAAACATCACTTTCTAAATAAGTTCTTTTTCCATGACAGTGTGGATGATTCAAGGTGGGTTTTAACATTTTTAAAATATCCTTTAATCCTACAGCAAAATGCATAAAAATATTTCACTGGATGTGCCTGAATTAATTTATAAGAGGCAGGAAAATGTTTATTGTGGATTTGATATGAGAAGTAGTATCAACAAACCTGAGTGGCTGCAGAGCAAAACACTCAAAAGTAAATGATTGCCTACGCTACAATTGCCTTTTCAATCATTAGTCTTGTGCATGCTGATTTAGTATTCCTTCCCTGCTCTCTGTATCTGTATTTCTACCTATGATACTTTTCCATTGGTTCTTAGTGCAGGTAATGAAAGAGGTAGTGATGAATTGTTTACTAATCATTCATTAAATAAATCTGTGTTGCATGTACACGTCACTGGCATTATCCTCAATATGTACACACATGGAAAGAATTCTAAATGTGGTGAAACGTATCTATCATCTCCCATGTTCCTATTTGTAATTTACTGCTTCAGATATTTGTTGCTTGCTGTTTAATTTCTATATGAAATGGGGTGAGCCAGAGTAGGAAAAGACTCAGACTGTGATCATACATTTAATTTCTCCCCCAGTACACTGATGCAATAGGACAGTTATGTTTTGAGAAAGCTCCTTACCTTTGAAACGTCTTATGCACAAGCTTGAAAATTTTCAGAATTTGCAGGAAATTTACAGGAAAAATATCAAAAGAATAAATTCTGTTGTGTATAATATTCTAGTCTAACAGTTCTGTTGGAGATGCAGCTGGAGTATGACAACTACAGAAAGGAGGTGGCTGGTGTGACATAATTTGTAGCTGTATTTAGGTTACGTCTACAGTATGAAATACAGTAGTACAATTTAACTGAGTTCTTTGGTGTCATTCTGCTTCCCCACCCCAAATTATTGCTAAAATACTGAATGAATTCTCTGGAAAAAAATATGTTTGTGGAGGTACGCAGGAGAGGAGTGTGTGTTTACCTTTGTCTGGCAGCTGCATCCCTAGTCATATGGAAAATCTGAGAGGAAAGGCTGGAATAGATTGCCTCACCCCAGGAGCACATCAGCATATTCAGCAGGGAGGAGCTCCAGGCTAGCAGAGCACGACAGCAGGAGGACAGGCAAAAAACAGGAAGGTGCTGGGCAGCAGCCAGACAGGATGGCTTTGGAGGGAAGCAGAGGTATAATGGCTGAGGGGAGCAAAGTCAAAGCCAACACTCAGAGGCCAGGCAAAGAAAGCAACAATCCTAGTACTGCAAGCAGCCAAATTGGTGCCTGTGCTGTGCAAGAGGTTGCAAGAGCTGCTGCATTGGAAAGCAGTGCTGTAGAGAAGGGACAACCTTGTAAGGACAGTGGGCAGAAGGAATATATGCTGATGCCTACACGTGTAGCAGTGATTCAGAAGTTTGTTTCCTCCTTCAATTTTAAAAAGGGAATTCTATCTAATTAGCTTCATTCTTAAAAACCCTGAATGGACACAGGTCCCTAATGTGCATTTCCTATTCAGTCACCTGGGCTCCAGGGAGTGATGCATCTCAAACTCAACCAGTTAAGCTGAGGTCTTTCTTCCTGTATGTGTGTGGAATTTTTATCTTTCAGAGGCTCCTCATTCTCCCCACTGACAGTACAGCCAGTCTAACTTCCCTATTTCTTCTATCTGAATCACCCTATTGATGCCAGGTCCTTAATTTTCAAGGTGTTGCTATATGGAAATTAGATGAGTCTGAATGGTTCTCAAATCTCACACCTTCTCCCTCTAAGTCTTGAGGCCCTAGTTGATCAGAAAGAGAGAGAACTGTAGTTGGTTCTTATAGGAAGAGACAATTTTTTCTCTCTAAATATGTTCACTGAGAATTCAAAGACACTCAGAATGGTCCTCTAGGATGCAAACATTCAGGCAGCTTTAAAAACATCCATTGCTATGCATTCCACATATAAAGTAAACTTTCGGAATTACAAGACAACTCCAGGACTGATCAAGTTGCTTCCGCTAGGTGGAGACCCAGAGGGCTAAATTCTTGCCAAGAAATCACTGGAGCAGAGCAGTATGTTGCCCATGCCCCCTTTATCACAGCCAAGCTTTCTATTCTGAAAATAGGAAGGTGATGGAGAGGCCAGTTGTGTTGGCTCTACATCTGCTGGAGAAATTCCTATGCCTGAAGAGTTGCCAGATGCTCAGCGGCTTTCTAGCCCCTTTGCTCTAATGTGCCAACATGAAACCCTGTGACATTTTCCCAGCTATAGCAAGCAGATAGAAGACAAAAATTCTGATTCTGTGCATTCCCTTCTTAATTTTGATGTGACTTCATAAGTGTGGAACATGAACTCTGAAGTCTGGAATTTAGAGAAATCACTCTAAACTTTCAGTAGTAGAATTTATCTCAAGATTAAAACACTTAGGGGTTGATTTGTTTGGTTATCTACTGCCATGCTGGGTAGCTCAACACCTTGTTACAGCCAATGGAAGCCAACTTAACAAATCTAGAGAGGTCTGAAAGCAGTTCAGCTGACCATATCCAGCCTCACATCTGATTTCTGTACTAGAAGGTCACGGTCCCTCCAGTAGACCTCTCTTGTATCTGTCAGTCACCCTGAAGATGTTTCTGGTAACACTGGGCATTCTGGTGGATGTCAAACAGCAGAGTAGTTACGATTAGATTTAGCTGAATTACTGTTTAGGTTCCACTGATTACATTAACTAGTGGCTTAATTTAACTGCAGAAGCATCTATGGTAATTCGAGATATCCTAAGGCACACCTGTACACATATGAGACACGTGAAATTCATCCCCTTCAAGAAAGGTAGAAAGAGCCTGCACAGGAGACCCTAGGGCACGTAAAATCTCACTGGAAAAACACAGTGATCCTCAGGACTCTCTAGTGGGAGATACTTATGCAGATACCACTGTGTAGACTGCTGAATTTGAATGGAATCTTTCCTCTTGTCTGACCCTCTTTATAACACAAGACACCAAATTTGAACATGATGTATCAGCCTTATAACATCTCTCCACGTTGTGGTGTTTATTCTAGAAAGATACGAACCTGTTTAAAATGTTGATGTGATGGAAAATCCTTCTTTTATGGGTAGCATAACATTAGGCAAAAGGTTATGTGAGATCTTTTTGAAGCAATGTTTTCAAGATATCTGGGGATAAAATAATTCACTACCTAAAGTACACAGAATATAGTTAGTTTTCTAAGACTAAATAAGCTATCCTGGCCTCCTGTAGTAAATGTAGAGCAGTAGATGCAGAATGAGAATCATTTCACTGTAAAAAAGGTTTACGGAATGGGTCAAATGAATTACTTTCTGGAGGTGTCTATTTTTCTCTCTTGATTGAAAAGGACACATATTACTAGCTTACACTTAGTGTTCTCAAATTCTAGATGCCAAGGTTGAGTAAAACGAATCCCACCTTTGCTTTTACTTTATGACGAGCAAGATAAGAGAGAGCAATCTGTGAAGATTGTTTCTTACAGAAGGGGAACTTCGGGTCTAGCTCTATTTTAACGTTCTTTCAAAGATACATTCAAGCAGAAATAGGTTCAAAGACCACTTTCAGGCATTGCAAAAATAAAATAAATTGGCTTTAGCAGAAACAGAAATAAAATGTAGTGTTTAAGTTCATTTTGTCACATCACTATGTCAGTTCTAAACTGGATTGGAAACCTGAGGTGGTCTCTGTCTAGCTCCCACAGGTTAGATGTTATAGACAAATATTCATATCACAGAAACCACTGCAACTGCTGTTTGCTATCCAGCTGAGACACTGAAATTGAGCTGGCAAAGAATGAGCTATGGTACCAAGGACAGGCTTGATAAACATTGCATTACTGGTACAGCATGAATAAGCCTCTATGGTGACTTTTCTACTGCTGTCCCTACTTTGTGAAACAGAGTGCATCAATGTTTAGTGTTGTCAGTTGAACTATTGTATCATATTGTGTAAATCATATATTGGGTAAATTGCATTTCTACTTGTCCTTCAGCATTTCAAAAACATAATCAGACCATTAACAAGAGGTTGTACTTATTTTTATTGTAACTTTTTATTAGTGCCTTGTAGGTGGTATTGAAATGTACATTTAAATAAGAAAGCAGAGAAAAACTTGCAAACAAGATGGGGAGAATGGAAAACACATTTCTATGTCATCATTATTCCTTTTTATAATACATTCTGAAATCATCTCTTCCAAATCCTGATTTCAGTAGGCTACATAATAACCTGCCAGAGGGGGTGTCTTTCATTTCCTCAGAAGGATCTGTTTTGAACATTTTGTGTAAGGTAGAAAAGGAAAACTCATACAATCAGCAACCATCAATATCATGCAGCAATCTAATGCAGGAAGGCTGTATTTTAATATCCCTTTAAATATTCCACAAAATTTATCAATAATTAATTGCTAACACCTGGCAGGATCCATCTGGCAATATTCTTTCATTATTGGTTGAGTGAATACTGATTTTGCTCAGCATTCAGATACAAGATTATGTGCTGATGTTTTCTACTGAATACGTAAAGCCAGGAATGTCTATATACCAACATCAAAAGCCAGGTGTTGCTCAGACATATATAAAAAAGAACTAACCCTGCAACCAGTATCCCAGTTGAAGATTTGCTTTCAATTAAATTAGAAATATATATATTTACCATTATTTTCTAAGAGTTAATTGTATTCTTTATTATAGATAATTTTATGAGAATATTTTCAATAAAAGACATCTAATTTATATTGAAATATCAATTTTCTACTCAACTACTACACGTCACTATATATTGTACTATAAATCAAAAAAACCCTACTGTTTTTGTAGACCAAATGAAAGACAAACCTTATTTTTCAGTAAATGGCAGTACTTCCAGGTAGTGAGAACTTACCCTGGATAATGAATTTATGTTAATGATACATTTGCCAATTAAAGGATGATAAATTGCACATATCTCATTCAATATTCTAGGGAACTAGCTTCCAAACTCACTACCTGTCACAAATCTGGCAGTATTTTGATAGTAATTTATTTTGTTCCAGCATCTTGATTCTTAAAAAATACTCTGATTGTATAAATTATACAATTTTTAATTTTAATTGGAGGTGAACGGTAGTTTGATACATTTTAACTGTAATACAAGTTTGCATTTTGTTGAATTATAAAACATTCACCTTAAAAAAGAAGTGTATGTTTTATAATTGAATGTTTTCATACATTCAGAGTATGAGTCCCCACTGAGAAATTAAATATTTGAACAAGCTAATGACTTGGAATATTCAAGGCATTTACAGAGCCTTCAGGTTCCTGAAGTTTTAAGCCTATGACTATCTTTGGTCTTCATCCAGCAGCCTTATCTTACTTTTTTTTTTGTGAGGAGTAAACCATTTAGCTTTCCATTTTACAGAATATCAGACTGTCTCTGCAGTCTTTACAATTGACCAAAAAATCCTCTTCCTACTCTTTCTGAAATGCAGAATTAATAACTAGGAACAATCCTGTGCTAATGGAAGAAGGCCTGGATAGCATATTTTTTCTTTTCTCTATGTATTTTTTCTGCAGTTTTGTACTTTCAATAATAGGCAACAGTCAAATAACACCAAAGTACTATTAAGAAGCAATAATATGCCACAGCTATCGCCCACAAAAAACAGCCCTGGAAATCACTGGAAATTAGCACAAATATATCACATCTTTCAGTTTCTGTTTTCAGTCTAATTGGCTGTCACAATGAAAAGCTAAAAGTCTTTGTTCTTTGGCAAAACAAATTTGGTTGAAAACCAGTGTTTTTTCCAAACTTGCATAATGATCCACAAATGTTTGATTATCAAATTCTTTTAGCAAGAGAAGAAGGAAAGAACTCAGTAAGCTCTGCAAATATATGATTTTCCCCTTTCTTTTTACTTGCTCATTTTGTCTTTCATTCTTAGACGAACCAGACTCATTTCGTGAGTTCTTGTCAGTTCTTTTCATGATGCCAGGGATGTCACCAAAAAGTAGGAAACCACAGGACCAAGACTTGTGTTGTTCCTGAATAACTGGAGAATATTAAATTTTATATTATTTGGGACCCAAAGGTACCCAAAGTGGTATTTGTTCTCTGCATGTAAAGATAAAACTCTAAGCATTGACACCAAAAAGAAAATTTTCTTTCATCCAGTTCTAGTTTGCTTTCACTGATGGTAAGAACCAGAAGCTGTTTAAGAAATAACTGCCATGGGGAGATACTCAAATGTCTATAAGATTTTCCTGTCAATCAGAACTTGTCTGAAGTATTAGAATTGTACAGGCACTCAAATTTAGAAACCCTTGAGTTTCTGTGTCTTTATATTTGACTTAACAAAAGTGATTTAATTATAATTATTAATGAATTTATGTAAAAACTGTTAACATAAAAATTAGCTATTTTATTTATTTCACTGAGATTAGTTTAACCAATGTTTTTAACTACATAATTCTTCAGTAATATAATTTCAAGTTGTGGTACTGAACATGGACTAAGGATTTCAAAATATAAACTAAGCAAAAAGATATTCTGCCTTGTACCACTAGCTGCTTTATAAAGTATTGTGTCACAAGCCAGTTCATAAAGTATTCAACGATACTAAAATTCCTGTTAGTACGGGTAGCTGTGTGATATGTGTCATGTAATCATGCCACCTGACAGATAAGCTGAAGTACATACCTTTTACTTAACTGAATTTGGTTAAAATATTTTTATTCAGCATCATATTATCATAGGCAAGTATTTTTCAAAAGTAGCAGTCTGAATAGCTATAGACTTCTTGTGAGTTTTTTCATATTGGAAAAATATCATATCAGTTTTCAATTATAGTTACAAAAAGTAGGCACACATAGATTACAGTAACATGGAAAGCAATACGTGTTGTTAATATTTACAAAATCATTTTCACGCTTAGGTCCCAGATGAATAAATTTCAGAAGACTGCACAGGTACAAATATGACTATTTAAAAACAACTGTCATAATTACTATTATACGTTACTTAGCCTGGCATCAGACCAAAAGAAAATATTGAAAATGTTGATTTAGGATTAGTCAATAGATAATTAAATAATAAGAATATGATTAATGTCAATCAACATGGTTTTAGTGAAAGCAGCTCTTAGAAAAACCTGGATACTGTATTTTGCAGTCATAGTAATTGTTACGGTGGCAGTTGCACAGATGTAAAGGAGTTTTGTAAGGTATTTGACTTGATAACCCATGACATTACAGTATTAGATTAACACTTGACAATTATAACAGAACATACATTAAATGGATTAAAGCAAATTCTCTGACAATTCCCACCAAAGGTACACTTCTACTTGAGGCTTCTCAGGAGTCATTGCTAGGTAAAATGTTACTGAATGTTTTTGTGAATGAGATGGAAGTAAATATAGAATAGTTGAAAATAAAGTGAAAATAAATATAGAACTGTTGAAAATTAAGTGTTTTTAAATAGTGTTGATGAAAGGACTTAATGAAATGACAAATAGTGATGAATTTACGTGCCCATATTGAACCACTCCAGATTTTTTAAATAACTGGGAGCCTTCAAACAAAATGTGTTTTCAAACAGGCAAAGCTATACATTGAAGTCCAGTGACTGCAGACTGTTGAGGCTTATGGGTTACGTACCCTGAACAACAATGACTCAAATAGGATATGACAGTCATAGTGGCCATGAAAGTCAACAAATGCATCTAGGGTGACATAATGGCAAAAAGAAGGATGCAGACAGGAAGGGTGCAGGCAGTTCAGTGATTTAGCAACATCTACAGTATTGGTGACCCAAGTAATAGAGCATTAATGTTCTGGTGACCAGAATTTTTTAAAAAGTTCTTGAGAAATCAGAGGCAGTGTAAAGAGTAATCTGAAATATGATTTTAAAGCTAGAGGTAATATCTTAAAAGCAGGGAACTGCAGAATTTGCACACTTGCAGAAAAGGAAATTCTTAAACAGATATAAAAAAATATTTTCATTGTAAGAGTAAGCAAACTCTCAGACTCTTCTCAGTGGTGCCCAGCGACAGGACAAGGGGCAATGGGCACAAACTGGAACACAGGAAGTTCCACCTGTGGAACATGAGGAGGAACTTCTTTACTGTGAGGGTGACAGAGCACTGGAACAGGCTGCCCAGGGAGGTTGTGGAGTCTCCTTCTCTGGAGATATTCAAAACCCGCCTGGATGCATTCCTGTGCAACCTGCTCTAGGCTAACCTGCTTTAGCAGGGGGGTTGGACTAGATGATCTCTAGAGGTCCCTTCCAACCCCTACCATTCTATGATTCTATGATTCTATGAAACATTGAAATAGGCTGCCAGGAGAAGTTGTGGAGTCGTTGTCCTTCAAGATATTAAAAATTCGGCTGGACAAACTCTGATCAATCTTATCAGCATTGTTGAAGATACCCCTGTTTTGAGCAGGTGGTTGGACTAAATGAGCTGCAGAGGTTCCTTTCAAAATAAATTATTATATAATTCAGGGATTATATAAATTCTTTCTTTCTTGGTTGTGAATAAAAGACTGAGAAGTAATCTGATCATTATTTAAGTATCTTCATTGGCAGAAAATCCTGTATACAAAGTGTAGCTTTAATCTGACATAGAAAGATAAAAGGAGATTCACGCTATAGAATTAAAACTTAAAATGTCAAACTTTTTAAAATGTAAAGGTGATCAGTAGTTACAAAGAACATCATGGAAATTGTTGGATCCAAAGGATCCTAATGTTTTCACAGCAGAAATGGATTTTCTTGAATTCACAGCATACTCATGCCTTAATCAAAAACCTGGTTTCGAGGGGAAACATCGGAATGCAATTCTTTACATTCTATTATTCTAAATCTGCAGGACAGGTTAGGTGACCTAAGGGTTTCTTCTGTCTTCAGAGTTTACAGAGCTAAAGATTTTTTTGTTAAACAGAGTGTGAATCAATACGTAAGTAGTACAATATTTTGGAACCCAACAATTAACGTGGAGTGCTATTTAGGTATACAGCGATTCTCAGGATTTCAAAGGGTATGCACTAGCATTAGCGTGACACCAGAGGGAAAAATCACATCATCTCTGCACAGAGGAAACAAAAACTTTATTTACAAAACAGAAGTGTTTTGTGGGTAGGGACTGTTTCACTATCCCCCTAGCCTCCAAAGGGTGTTTCAAAGCCTGTGACTTCGAGACATGCTGTAAGATTCTGTACTGATGGGTCAAATATCAACATGTCAGAGACTGTCATAAAAATAAACATATCCAGACAGCAACATTTTCATAATCTCACTCTTTATTAGTGCTCCTCTTCCAAATACTCTCTTTTTCCTTTCAGACTCAAAATCATACTATGTCATACTATGTTTCAATGTGGCTTCTGAGCACGTTTCTCATGAATCATCATGAAGTGTGTTTCCCTAAACATTTTTGCAAAAAAAAATTCATTTTGACTGGTATTTGTGGAAATCAAATAAGGATTCAATATCTTTGGGGAGTGTTTGAAGTTTTACTTGTTTGGCACATCTTGAAATTGTTCTGTAAGAAACTGCATTTTTGTTTGTAAACAGATAATACTTACATGTCTTCTGAAGAAGCGTAACATAATTTTATCACGCTACAGTTGCAAAACATACACTTTCTGAGAATATAGTCTTTGCATGTATTTAGAGTTATCTCTGTGAAATGCTATTATAAATAATGAAGTTACTATTTTTGCCCTTCTTGGGGACTGGCGCCAATTAATTTGACTAGTAACCTCATCCAAAAAAGGGAATTAAACTTATATCAATGTTTTCTAAAGTGTGATTATTAACCTCTGTTCTAATTCAGCTGGCAAACCAATAGAGTATATGCTGTACTTCAAATATTAATTTTCTTTGAACTTCTTTAACCAAGTGCTGCCTTTGGGGCTGTGTTTAAAGTTACAAAGGTTGAGTTCAGCTGTCTTAATTAAAAGTATTCAATTAACCCAAACAAAGCTGTCTCTGAAGCCTAACAGCATTTCCGAAACTGGTAAATTATTACTAAGTAAATAACTATTGAATTAAAAATAATTGATTTTTTTCCCCTTGAAATCATAAGTTAAATAAAATTTGTTTGTTTGTTTTCTTATTAAATAATTAGGCAATTAATGAACTATTTAACCACTGGAGTGGCACTTTGAAATTAAATGGAACAAGACTGTAACATCATTGATGTGGAAGGCATGAGTAGCCTATGAAATCCTTCTGAAAATTCTATCCTTTTAGGATGATATATTATACTGCAATTTTGTGAAATCTTAAATCTCTAAAGTCTTTTTGCTATTACAAGGCCAGGCAGTTTATTTATCACTGGATATTGCCTTACCAGACTACATTTCCTAGACCATTGTGCCCTGTGGTAAGTACCATGTCCTCCAGCGCAGCCAGTCCGGCTGTGTGCCCTTCAACATGCACAGCCTCTCCAGCTCCCAGGACACACTGAAATCCCCTTTCCCACCTTAGAGGCCGAGTTGCAAGGATCTGTGGCTCTCTTCTTCTGCTTGTCACTCTCTTTTCGCCAGTTTCCCAGTCTCATCTAGCTGTCAGGCTTTAGTGAACATACATGCATATGCTTATTCATTTAAAATGTTTAAGGAATTTGACCTGCTTCAGTAGGAAAGTTAAACGTGGTGAGGAGCGAACTTACTGGGAATGGTTCATGTGAGGAAGAACAGGTTCAGTAGACCATAGGAACTAGACATGTCGATAGGAGGCAATGAATCTTCCTCCTCAAATTCTTCCCCAACTCCTTCTTAGAGCTAGAAAGCTTTGTTTGGAAAACACTTCCATGGACAGATGCACATCTCCTCTGAAATGCAGAAACCCAGTAGGCAGATGACAAGGAAAGGAGAAAGGAGAAGCAGCAGGCTTTTCCTCCTTTCTAAGATCATGTTTTCCTGGTCATAGTTTCACAAGGTCCCATTTTTCTGAATTAGCTTTAACTGTCCAACAGTCCACACAGAGTGCAGCTGGTGACACATGGATTTACTGGTGTGAGAGATTAGCTGATGACTTGGGGAACTGTTGTGAACTAATCCTTGTGTGGAGAGAACCAAATAGTGAACTGATTAAGGGGATTAACTGTGTGAGATTAATTATAACAAAAAGCCGTGAATCTAAAAATATATTAGGATGTGTATTGGTATCTGAAGCTTGGTTGAAGTATATGAGATGGTCATAAATGAACAAAAGGAGCTCTGAAAAATACGAAGAAAAAAAAATAGTCGAAAAATAACTTTTAATTATTCCCTCAGCAAAAAGATGGATTTCACAAGCAAAATATGTATTTAAAATTCCACTGTCCCCAAGGGTCTTCTTGAGTTAAATTTGTACTAGTTTTTCCCTCTTAATGGGTTAGATTGAGAGATTTAATCCCACTCGAAGTTCAGATCTCACTGCTGCATTAGTAAACTCCTCACTATCACGGCTAAATCACTGCTTTAAAAAAGTGAAGTAAACATTTGGTTTTCTCCAAGGTCTTTCTTAAAAGAACTACTTAGTTTTTCAGAAATAAGACAAAACCCCAAAACTTAATTAATGTCTATAGGGAAGTTGGCATTTAGAATGCAAAAAGACACCATCTAAAGAAATGAAAAAAACAGTATGACAATGCTGGGTTCTTAGCTGACTAACTCATTCTAGTGTGAGCCAGTAAGGACCCTAATATCCTTGATATAAATCCTTTCCCAAGGCAGGAAAAGGTGTAATGAGAATATACTGTGTTGAACTCAGATCTTTTTTCTTAGTGTTTTTTAAATTTACTTTCCAAATGCAACTTTTTTTTTACATACAGATGTCTGCAAAATAAATCCTGTTTGCCATAACAGATTTTCTTAAAAATACATCTTCTCCTTCAAAGTACTGATTTGTTGACTCTGTTTGGACTGATACGCATTTTCTTGCACTCTACACAGTGCCTCAAAATTTGTCATGAGGGCTATCTTTTCAATAGGCCACACTTTCTGGAGTTCAAAAGGGACCTTATTAGTTCTGCTGTACTGAAAAGCCTTTAAGATTTTTGTGCACAAGTAGTCTTATACCAACTGAATTATGCCTTCAAAAATAATAGTTTATTAAAAGTTCTGCCAAATTTTTGGTAAGATCTTGTAAAACTTTGTGCAACTGCAAAAATTGTTTAGAAGAAAGTATTTAGTAAGCCTGATTCTGATCTGTGCTTTGAAAAGTCATGCCCTTCCGTATACTGGGAATTAATCTTGCTGAAATCTGTATGCTGCCAGAAAGAACAGAATATATTTAGCTACCTTTTTTCTTGGAGAAAAAAAGGAACACCTTCAGTAAAAACAGGTCAAAAAGAGGTTAGACGTTACAGCTTTGGGAGGTACTTTATGCTAATTCAGACATTAGCCTAGAATTCAGTCTTTCATATAACAAAAGTGCTCTTTAATTTCTTAGTAAGATAAAGCTATCCAGAGAGCGAACAATCTTCTGTTCTCTGTTAAAGTTGTTGTCTTACAGGAAACAGAGGGCTGGTGTTAAAGTCTTGGAATTATTGCACAAATGGAATAAAGTATAGAGTAAACAGTCCTCCTTGTACTGTACGTATTTTTAACTCTTGCAGGAGAAATTGCTGTGCACTTTGAAATCTGTGTCTCTGCACATTTCCACCTATCTGTCAGGTACTGATAGCAAGACTCAAATATTTCTGGTAATGGAAACTGAACGCTGCAAGCATCATGCTGGAGTCTGAAATCAGATTTAAAATAAAAATCAAGCAGCAGATGTGAGTTTAACTAGAATTCATTATGCATCATTAAGTTTTTCTCTTCAATAATTTTTCATAGATCACTCCTCAATAGAATATAAGCCTTAAATCCATGAGACATTGGGGTACAATTAGCACTCTTAGAAGGAGGAATTAGACTAGAGAAGATAATACCACTGGACTTGGAGGATTGTATTGATCCACATAATGCTTTGCCTACTCCATAAATCTTTCAGTGATGTCATCGAGCTTGCAATTACAGAACATGATTACTTATGCCAAAGTTTCATTTCCCCTATTACATTACAGTCATAAGCAGCCATACTAAAAATTCGTGCTATTGTACAATTCATGCTCCACTACCTTGAAGCACATACAAATCTACTTTTTGTTCTGTTTAGGTAGAAAGACTGATACTAAAGTATTAATTGTCTTCTAACACAACTTTAACACGTTAGAGCTTCATGACCTGAGGCATTTATGAAACACAAAAGTAACGTTATGCTTTTGGTATAGCCTATAGCTGGTATAGCCTATAACTGGAACACAGGCCATTCCACCTGAACATGAGGAGGAACTTCTTTACTGTGAGGGTAACAGGGCACTGGCACAGGCTGCCCGGGGAGGTTGTGGAGTCTCCTTCTCTGGAGATACTCAAAACCCACCTGGACGCATTCCTGTGCAACCTGCTCTAGGCGCACCTGCTTTAGCAGGGGGGTTGGACTAGATGATCTCTAGAGGTCCCTTCCCACCCCTACCATTCTATGATTCTATAGATAATAAAATTGTAAATAGAGAACTTGATACTGTAGTTTCAAGTTTGCTGAAAACATCTAATATATTATAGGGCTTTATTGTTCGTTATTATAATTGTACAAATATGTTGACACTTTAAAGCAAAATGCCACCCATTCCTTTGGTACGTGTAACAAAAGCAGGTGGAACTCAAGTGCTAATGAATTCTCACACTATATTAATGTAGAATATCTTAAGCACATCAGGTTGAGAAGATAGCAGGTAGGTTTAGATATAGAAGCCTCAGCTAAAGGAAGCTGGTTGCATGCTGACAATAAGGCTCCTCTTCAGAGAAGCAAGTACTTTTCAGAGAGTTAACACTAATTTACTTCAAGGATCATTAAATAGATCAAACCAGTTTTTGGTAATCCCAGAGAACAGAGATTCTTCCTCACATTTCCATTCCTTGCTGAGCCATACTCAAGATACAACATTCAGGTTCTCAGCCCCAGATTTACTGAGGGGACTACATTACTAATGCATCACCACTGCCATCCCAGGAGGAAAATTTGGCCAAAACTAATGCTGTGTAATTATTATTTTTTTTATTTCCTTCATATTAAAATGTTGCATCACCCCGAAGTGGTGAAATGGACTAAATGACCATGTAAGGTCCCAACCCTATATTTCTATGTTTATTAAAGCTATTTAGGTAAGTATATTTACGTTGTCCATTGATGGTTTTATTATAATTTAGTGAACAGTTCATCAGAAAAGCAAATTCAATAATGTGTTAGTCGATTAGTTGTCCAGTTGTCAATCAATATCAATCAAGGGGTGACACCTATCAAGAGTTTTAATTTCTTTTTTTAATCAAAAATATTGGTGCCCGTAACTGTAATAGTTCATTGTGCTCATTCAACAAAAATATTTTACTTCATCTCTAAATCATTCTAAATCTACCACTGTCTTTCTCAAGAGCTCTAAGTAGCAATCAACAAAAAAATGTCTCATTAATTACCATTAACTAAAACAAGAACAGGAATGGCAGTACAAACGCAGATTAAATATTTCTGGTTTTCTGTACCAGACAAAGGTAAGTGGTGGATGTCTGAGAAGAACAGGGCAAGTTGGTGATACTCCCTACCATGTCATACCCATACTGTCATTTAGTTTTTATCTTGCTGATACATTCTCACATTTGTAGGTGCATTGCATTTATAAAATGTATTCCCTCAAGCCTTAACTAAGAGGGAAAACTTGTTCCTAATGAAGACATTAAGTCATGTAGTATTTGCACATAGGACTTCTGAGCCTATGAAGTCTTCAAAGGTCTCTTTCTTATTTTAGAGATCTTTTGGAAGGAAAACAGCCTAGAACAGAAATCAGTAATATCCAGCACAGGTATCCTTTGTACAGCTGAGCTTCTGATCCCCAATACAAATTCTCTATTTTAAGCTAAAAATAAACCACATATTCAAAAATTACACAGCCCACACTTTACATTCAAGACTAATAGCTTATCATAACTGCTAGAGTGAACAGCTCATTATCAATTTATTTTTACATTACTGATGAAAATTAAAAGGACTAGAAGTCACAGGGTTATTAAGCCTTTTGCTGTAAAGCTAGGAATTCAAAAGAAGCTCCCAGATTTCATAGGGCCATCTGGTTAATGATGCAATACATCACAATTGATGTTGACCAAATATCTGCTCTAGTTTTCTACTGTGTCTCAAATACAGACTTCTCTGGAATGAGAAGTATTACGTGGAGCAGTCTTTTTTACTTCATTGAACTATTTTAGTGCCATCACAAAGAAAGAAAATAAAAGATCAGTTCTTGTTGAAGCACGGATATACCTTAAAAGTGTATTAATAATTACAATTCTATCAAGAATTAGTAAGAAATATTTCAGAAAAAATAGGATCAACTCTTTTCTACAAAGAGATAAATCTGGTTTACCTATTACCTTAGATTTTCATGCATGTTTAAATAATGTATAGCATATTTTTTTGTTTTTCTTTAACTGCATAAGCTGATCAAAGCTTAGATACTGCCTAGGGTTTAGAGTAGTAATATGAACCATTGTGACTCTACTTCTCTCTCCCACCCCCTCACATCAAACATTAGGCCTATAATCTAATTACCTGGTGCTTATGCCTGCAAGAAGAACATTCCCAATTAATGTGAATCATTTGTTTTAACAGGGAAGTTCTTAGACTTTGGGACTGGGCTACTCTAGCACTCTACCAAGCAGTTCTTAAGCATAGATCATGGCTTTATACAAGCCGACATTTGTTTCCAACCGGGAGTCTGGAGGTGGCTGCCCTGGTTTTGCACATAAAAGAGTTTAGTAGTGGAGACAAATCCGTTAATTGTGTTTTGTAGTTTATGTCAGATAGCGATCGTAGGCATATTTGATATGTCAATATAAAAGTCAGTCTAAGGATGAACAGTTTTACCCTGAACATTTCCTGTACTGTATCAATGCATTTTCTTGGAGTTTTGACCTAGTTGTACAAAAATACATTTTTGTGTAAAATTTCTAACTGTAGTTCCTGTTAGCATTCCAGTTAATGTCCAAATAGAGTTACTGATTTGAAATGAATTTAGGTAGTTTCTGTTCAACTAAAACTTTTTTTCCTGTCAGTCTCATTTATTTATATGCTTTGACACCCTAGAACCATGTTTATCAAAGGTTTCTCATTTTGCAGCTGGTATAATAAAAACTTAATTAAGACAATAGCTACAGATATGGAGTTATTGTGCGTAAGTTAAAGCACATGAAACCATGTGAATGATCACAGAGTGTTAACTTCAGGCTGTTATTTGGTGACAAACTGGCTTTAATGGCAAATCCAGTTTAGTTTGTCCCCCAGTGTCATTCTTCTGGCTGCCTGCTCCTGCCTCTACACAGTGATGCCACCTTGATTGTACCAATGCTGGTTTTTGTGAGTTCATGCTATAAACTAGATTTCTGAAGTCATCGAGTTAAAGACAATCTTTTTCTTATCTGAGAAATTTTTGATGTAGATTGTATCAGATACCTTGGATAAAGATGGTGACATAAGTCACATAGGTGGCATGATTGAGAGGCACCAAGTCACGTGGAATCATCAGTTTCACTAACTCCTGTTTTGTGCAGACAGCCAAATCCGATACACGGAGACAAGGCTTCACACATAATGTTACGTTATCTCACAGTACAGGTTACTAGTAGAGTCCAAACTCCCTTGATCTACAGACCCAAGTCTCTCTCTGGCTGTCATCTGAGTGCAAAAACGGGCTTTTCAGGAAGGTGGAACTAGTTCAAACCTGAGGTCTGCCTCTCCAGACAGAGGAGTCTGTCTTCTGGTTGTGAAAATTGAATCTCACATTCAAGTGTGCTCTCCCTGTTAATACAGTCAGGGCAGAGAGGCTGACAGACAGGAAGAGGCTGTCCTCCAAAAAAATTGTTCCTGAGAGGAATGATGTAAAGACATGGCCCCTGCATTTGGTTTCTGCTATGTGCTAGGAAATGGAAATTATACCTTCACAGGAAATAAGTACCAAGAAAGAAACACATGCTTCCATCACCAGTTTCTCTGCATGGGAAAAGCCAAGTCAAAAGCTGAACCTGGCTAATTAACTTGCCAGATGCAAAAAATGTCAACAATATTTTTTTCAATAGGAAATCACTATGTACTGCATTAGTTTTGTCTGCTAAAGTTAGCTCGTTGTTTTTCATACATTACATCTTGCAGAATGCATCTTTTGGTATAAAGAAAAAAGCACAGCCAAGCTGCAGATGTTATTGTTAAGTGCAGCACACATTACAGTGTTCCTGCTAGCTTAATGATAGTCTAAAAAGTCAATTCAACATTTAGTTACTGGGAGGCTCATAGAAAGAAAATAGTAATTCTTAAATATATACGAAGTCTAGTGTATAAATGTGTATTGAAAAGATGAGAAAATGTTAATGGTAAGAGAAAATGAACAGATACAAGATAACATTAGTGTTAGGTTTTACAGAGAAGAAACATTGCCTTATAGTAGGCAGAGGAAACACTCAAGGGAAAAGAATATTGTTTTAATATGAGAACAAGAAGGAGAGAAGAGAAACTTAAAGGCAATTCAAGCTTGTAAGCTAACAATTTAGCAGGAAGTGAGGAAGAAATAATATCTATTTCAGTTGCCTGCAACAGAAGCTGGTTATAAAATCAAAAATGACACTGTCAGAAGCCATCGTTTCAAAAATCAGATACAGCTGAAATAAATTGATGCCTGAGATTATAGCATGAGAACTTCAGGTATTAACTAAAAAAAAATCTGTCATATTCTCTTTCTGTGGTGTTTCACACACCATTTAGATAACAGTAAGGCAAAGGAGATAAGTTGGTTAAAGCATGTGTGTGAAAGATTTAGAGGTCATTAAAAACATAATATTTCTGACACCGCTTGCAGAATAATTGTGTAAAAGAGCTTTGTATCTTTGTATATTGCATATTATAATTTACTCAACCTGATGTTAATACTAAGGGCAAATATCTTTAAACATCATTAATGTGCTCTCTCAAACTCCTAGCAAACTGAATTAAGTTTAATGTCTAATACAATGAAAACTCAAATAAATTTTGCTTCAGAAAAATATTATAATCATTATTTATTTTAATCCAAGTTTATATACATGGGTATGTATATTTGTTTTACTCTGTTTTTAAAGTTCTGCCAAATTCAAGTTCATCTGACATTTATTATTACTGAAAAAATACCTGTGCATGGTCACATGTTTCAGCATAGAAGCACTAGTATACATACATGCAGTTGTGAATATAAAACCATATAGGAGGTCTTAAAAAAAATGTTTTGAATAGAAGGCTCTTTGTACTTTACAAGTGATTGGCTTGCTTTCTTTTAAAACCCTTACAACTCTGAAGACAAGTTGTTTAAATAACTTTACAGTGCTCTGCTCATATGTCAACCCATTTGAAAACATCTTGACAAGGACTTGGGAGACAAACTCTGAATGTTGCAGGTCTGTGAATGGGACTGGCTGTATTAAATTTCTGATGTTGTGTGGATTGTTTCACTTGATACAATACTTTCCCCTTTAATATCAGTTAATAATTGACGTCTCGGATGTCTCCTCTCTTGCCCTTGGCTAAACCTGTAAGCAGATGGTTCAAATAGCTCAGAAAATGCTGGGTCATTGAAAAAAATGACCAGACCACTGAGTTCCTAGGCACAGTGCCATGAGGCAACAATGACTGCTTAGAAAGGCAACTGATTTGGTGGTTTTCCATAGCTTTCAAAGATGAATATGCATCCTGGCTTACTCTCTTCTTTATTATTTTGGCAGAATTGTGTGTACACCAGGATCAGCTTACTTACTGAATGTGTGTATCACTTTTTTTCTTCCAGTGGTATTGAAGTGAAGACAGATCTTGAACAGAACAGATGTTGGACAGCCAGATCCAGAATAGAGAGTTTTTACTTTGCTGAGCTTGACAGTACTATTTAGAAGAGCATAAACCTGCTTAGCATCAGACATGGAATAGCTTGCACTGGCATAGTGGTCTCCATAGTCCAGTCACTACCACAGGCCTCAGAGAGATGACTGCATTTATGCTTTAGCTCTAAACTTTACTGTGGCCTCAGACTAAGTTGCTTAATTCCTTTCAGAGTTTCTCTACCTGTAATAATGAGGGATGTCAGGGATCATGGAGCTCTGGGGTAATAAACTGTGCAAACCCACAGATCTTGCTACCAGCTTTAGCACCCTCAGCATCTTGTCTTGGATCCAAGCCTGACTCCCTGCTCTGCTACAAGAAACTTGAAGCTGTGGAGCAGGGCTCTCTGCCCTGGCGCTAGAAATGTAAGCTGGCCCTCCCCTACCAAGAGCAGTTCACAAGGGAACTGACCTAGATCTACAGGCACTCAGCAATTGCAGGCACACAGCAATTACTGATTAAAATTTTCACTTTTCTCAATCTTATGAGAGGAGATAACTGCTGTCATATAAGGAACATACACATTTGATTCTATAGCTGAAAAGATATAAGGGCTTACTTAATTTGAGAAGTATTCTATTTCAGTGTTGCCAAGCATGGGATTTGGGTTTAAATATCCATCTTGGAATAAACTTGGAAAAGACTGATTTCAATCCAGTTTTGATAGAAACCAAATTGAAACATTACTCCAAGTCTCATATTTTGGCTACTCCTATCTGACTAGTTGTTTACTTCTCTTTACTATGTGAAATTTTCAAGGTGATGATAAAAAAATCTAGACAGATTCAATGTTTACCCTTCTCCTTTTTCTTAGGCTAAGCTTCCATGAGCTGCAAGTATGCTGAGATATTTTGTTTTAAGTAGTGTTAGACAGACAGGTATTGAAATTGCTCACTAAGGCTAATTCGCAGACTATTCACTTCCTCAATCATTATAAGAGCTCTTGATCTTTCAATGACATTCTTTTTTTTTTAGTAGTGGTGGAAAAGGAGAAAGAGAAAGGAGATTGAGCTCTGGTGTTACTCAGTACCATAACTACTTTCTGTACTCAGCAGTCAGCAAGTGACACTTATATGTTATTTAAAAGAAATACTCATTTGATAAATGGTGCCAATGTAGCACTGGAGAGAGCTCTAGCTGCTGAAGTGGTAGTATACACTTCTACCTCAGATTAGGCTGATGAACATGAGAATCTGTAAAGCCTATACTTTTGTAATTTTAAGGGCTGTTTCCAACCTTTCCTTTGACAGTTTTCCATTTTTCGTACTGTTTTATGCTAAAGCTAACCTCCAGCATATGTCTGTGGGTCAGGTAGATAGATCTTCAGAAATATTTAGAAAGTCTCATCACAAAGCAAAACTAGAATTATTGAGTTTGGAAGGTGATTCCTTTTTGGTTAAATTTTAACATTTATTGCTGTAGGATCACCGATGTTCTTACCACAAATAAGCACAAAAAAAATTAACATGAATCTGTTCATCCTAAATAATTAATCTTTAAAAAGAAAGGATGGGTAAATTCGGTTCAATGTATTTTAAAATGAATAATTTATATTTATTCTCCTAGTTATTTGCTTGTCCTGACAGTCTAGTTTCTAGAAATGTAATCCTGGGACATTTATAGAATCACAGAATGGTTTGGTTTGGGAGGGACCTTAAAGATCATCTGGTTCCAACCCATTTGCTTTTAATACCAAAGGAATGGTTAGATTTCTTTCTCAAATATCTAGATTTTATGAGTGTTAATTATCAAGTCAGCGTTTATGAATTTATCTAAATATTGCTCAGATAACTAGATATTTTACTTACCTGCATGACCAGTAAATAATTTGATGAGAAAATCTCCTAAAATGTATCAAGTTTTGCATTAAATTGACTCTTTCAGACTAAAAATCTGAAAATTTCTTGCTCTGCTTCAGATTTGTCAATCATAGGCACAAGCAAGAAAAAGCAAAATGCATTAAGAGGGTCCCACCAGTGGATTTTCCATAAAAATTTCTATAAAGTCTGAACTAGCCTGCCTAGAACTAGATAGGCCACCTGAACACTCCAGATTGTTCCTACAATAGATTTTAACATATTCTGCAGAATATGAAGCTGTTTCAAATGAGTATGAATAATCACAAGTTTACTGCTTGAAACTCTAAGTAGATCTTCTCAGTTGTTTTTGTTGTATTGTGGGTAAATATATACCATAACCCAAAAAATTACTATAAATATTTTTATTTCATGCTCCCTTTGCTTCCGGCTGATTACTGCAAATCAGATTTCATGCTAACCTACACAAGTGTTTAGTTCACTGTTAGGATCTTTGTGACAAGCAGAGATTATGGACAATGTGATGTATAACTTTCCTGTTATTTTTTCTAGTTTTAAAGCACTCTTTTTTCTTAGTCTCAAACATAGGGTGAGCTTTGGATATAACAAAATCAAATCCATGTCTATGAACACAGCAGAAGGGACAACTTTCGTAAAACAACAAAAAAAGTAATTCTTCTGTTCATATTAAGTTTTTGTTCTGTAAACACTGTAGATCTATCCAGACTGGTTGTGATACGTTAGTGTAGTGATCATGAAATGCATGGCAATGTGTCTGATATTTTGAGCAGGAAGAAAGTGAGGCGATTCAGGTTATTTCAAGTTTTTTATAAGTCTTCATATTAAAGGTAAGAACTGAAGTTGTGAATTATTTTTATGAGCTATGAAGATGAATAAAAAAAGGAAAACGTTAGTCAGAAAAACTCAGCTAAAGTCTATTTCTTCTGTGTACAATAAATTCATAGACTACCTACATGCCAGAAGGTCTTTCCAATGTCTTCCAGGAAAAGGAATTGAGAAAACTATGCTAATGCAGTTGCCTACATATTCCATATCTCCCACAACTTCAAATAGCGGTATCTTAAACTGCAGAATAATAAAATAAATGTGGTGCTACAGAACCAACTCAGAAAACCACTTGAGTGGATGTTTAAAATAAAATGTACTTTCAGTAAATTTTTTCATGCCAGCAGTGATTACTTTTATTGGGTTTACAAATATCTGGCTTTTTAGTGCCTCATTTTTCATTAAAGACTACCAGAAAGCTGTAGAAACACTATCTACTTTCTCATACAGAATAATCCTGTGAAGAATGTTATGTTAGAAATAGGAAAATAGTATCACTTAAGGTGAAGGACTTGCCTGAGTTCACATTGCGTTTTAAAAGCAAAGGAAGGAATATTTCATGGGAACTGTCATTCCTATTCAACATTTTTGATGTATAATAACTGAATATATGTCAAAATTTTATATGGTACCTTTTTTTCTTTCTTGTGCTTTATACATATATGGATGATCTCCTGAATAAGTTAGCATACGCTTGGAAGTTTTAATCATTACCTGTAAAAATCTTAGGGATAAATAGATGATTCATTCTCACTTGTTTTCTTGAACCAAATCTTTCTAGGTTTCTCTTCATTCTCCTTTGAAGTGAAACATTTTCTGTGTCTGGTCTCTTAATGAACACTGCTTCTGTAAATCTAAGTCTCTGTGTGGGGGTTTGTTTTTTTTTTAATTTCTGCTTTTTATGTATTGATTATATTAATAATAAATCGAACAAGGCTTTTTAAAAGCCAACATTAAGAGTTCTTGTAATTTTTACTGTGTGCATCTGCACTATAGTATCACGGAACAATATATTCAGCTCCCTCCTCACTGAATCTGAGTCAAATGCGTTACCGTAAAACTGAATAAAGTATTTGGAGTGTGGGAAGCACATCCTTAAACCCAGTGGATTCAGCCACTGACAAGAATCAAATATTTAAAATGTGAAGAAGGTTGTAAAGCTTTGCTTTGGATTATTGCTTTACCATTTACTTATTGATCCTGTCCTCTCTTGAATTTGTTGTATACCAATTGCTGATGACAAAAAGGAAATATTTGCTTGATGGAGAAACAGATCTACTGAAAGGACTCTAGAGGTTTTAAATCTTTCTCTTTTTCTTTCCCCCATTAATTCCTCTCAGTTTGGTGTGGCATTATGAAGTGTATAGAGCTGTTACAACTAAGTGTCTGTTGAGCCCCTCAGCTCTGTTGAAACTAGTCCAAATGGGTATTTTCCCCAAAGTTAATCAAATAGTAAAATCTGTTAGTTAATATTTCATGTAAATATGTCCATATTTCTAATCTAGTTCAATAGCAGAAATATTTCTCCAGCTATGATGATACACATTGATTTAACTGATGGTGTAAGAAGATGCTTGTATCTCATCAATTCCACCTGCCAGCACACATCCCCACTTCTCTTTCTTACACTTGGATTACAAACTCTCTGGGGCAGAAGACATAATTTTTCCCTGGATTTCTACCGTGTTTAGCACAGTGGCACACCCGTTCACTTTTGACATTCTTGAACTGAAAACATAAATGCTTTTGTAAAGTTTGAGGATAGAAAGCCAAGAAATGTTGTTGTGTTCGTTCTTATTTCATGGTCAGCTTTCTGCAAGCCAAGCACTGGGGGTTAGCTTGACAAAATGCAAAGCAATTTAAACTCTTTGTTCTATAGCACATACTTTCTGTTTTAAAGTTAGCACAGCAGGAATTATCTCTTACTATGTTATTCAACAACAAAAGTGTGAAAAGGAAGTAAAGGCATGCGTGTCGAAAAAGTGAATTCTACAGTGCTCTATTGGACATTTACCGTCCCTGCACCCACAGCGAAAAGAATGGGATTCACAGCCATATTCTGTGCGTACAAAGATGATTGCTTTTTTGCAATGACCATATAATTTAAAATGCAGAAATCCATTGCTGCCACTTTTTTTAGGTACTAGGGACTGACATGATAATTAGAAGGTTATAGACTCACTCAGAAAGGAACTGAACCCAGATATCATACCTTGTAGGAAATAACACGAACTTCTAGTGTAACAAGAACAATGTAGAGATCAATGTGGCCACAAAGGGAATGAAAACCTTCTTGAATGAAAACAGCAATTAATGTTGTGCTTTGTATTTCAAGTAATTTGGGTCTGTTATTACTCATTACACAAGCTTTTGAGCATAGATTGACCTAGTAGATTGACATCTTGGCTGGAGGCCTCTCAAGCCTGAGAACAGGACATTTGAATCTTGGAAGGTCTTGGTGGTAATTTTAGATGTTAGCATCTTTGCCAGACCAGTGAATTGAATCAGTGGTGCATGGGATACATATTTTACATGAAGTTCCACCTTTCTCTTCTGTGGGTACACATCTGGCTAGAGTCTGACTTTGGAAGGAAGCTAGAATGTGCATAGACAGCTGTAGCATGTTTCACTATGTCAGGAGCTGCGGGAGACCAAGATTCAGGGTGTACTATGAGCTGCACCTTCACAAAACATTGACACAAACACATTCTGTTGGATGTCTCATGAATTTCTAAGCTTGAAACCCCATATAATTAATTTCAGGAGCTCAACTACTGTGTTTGGTGAGCACCATGGGGCTTCGGTTTTCTCTAGAGTCTAAGATGAATGTTGCATAGAAACTTGAAACACAAAGAACAAAATATCACTGTACTATGTGTTGTAACACCACACAGAATGTATGTCAACATACAAGATGTAGGAGTACAATCCATTTCCATTACATAATTCTTAATTTCAAGAATATCTAAATAACATTTCACCCTGAAATATGACAGGCAAGATCTCTAATTTTAAAAACAACCAACGCATTTTTTTTGTTACTCTCAGTAGTCAAATCAAATCAAACTTACATTTTAGTAATTGCATAAATAGTCTGTTATAAGGGTTGTTTCATCATGACCTCATTAATCTCATGTTAGAAATATATGCAAGGAATTTCATTAGCTGCTAATGTAAGACACAATAATTCTTGATATTGTTGTTGCTGTTAACCTTCCCCAATTGTTTCCATTCCTATTTATGTTTATTGGGAAACATTGAATGCACAAGAAAAAACAAAAATCTAATAGAAATTATGCTAGATCCAAGAAATTATTACCTCATACATAGAGAAGTATATGACACTTGCACAATGAATCTGATTTATAGAAGATGCTTTTGGCAGCCCGTCTTCTGTTTATTAAGGCTTATTGATGGGTCTGCAAAAAGAAGTACAAGTGAGAAACAACAACATAAATATGAAAAATATCTAAGGTAAACACTTAATATTAAAAGGTAATCTCTACAGACACTTAATCAGCTATTTTACATTATGTTTGTACCAATATTAAGGGTGGACCATGCTTGGTTTATCCATGTTTAAATTATGACACAGAAAAAAGTAGAAGGTAACTTTCATTTCTGAAGTTTTGAGGAGATCGAAGTGTGAATATTTGTAGTGATTGCTGCTAACAGCTACAAATCAGCAAACCTTTTCTCTTCCATTTGTGGTTAGTGAGATTGCTTGGATCAAAATCTAACATAACATCTGTGTACATTTCAAAGATACCACATTCCAGTCCTACTCAGGATTTATCCTGCTCTTAGTGAAATCAGAGGAAATATCTGGGATGAATTTAGCGAGGCAGGTTCATCCTACATATATAGGCTGGATCCTGTAAAGACATCACAGAAAATTCTTAGGTAGAGTTTAAATCCAGATTTAGCCACATTTTAACCCTGAAGGTCAAATTCCTAAACCCACTGTGCCTCCTGGCTCCGTGCAGACCTGAAGGGCTCTGCAGGCAGCACTCTTCCTTTGCAGTCAGAGAGCTGTCTCAGCACAAGCATCTAGGCTCCTTCTCAGATCAGTGCCAATCCAGTTTTGTTTCATGTTCTGCCTTGTTCACCTAAAGACCTCGAAATGCATATGCTCTGCGCAGAATTAGCAAACAATGACAGGGCTGACCACTTAAAGCACATATGTTTGCTTGTGGCCTTCCTTTTTGAAACAGATCTGCTAGGAATTACCCTGGCAACTAGAGAGCATACCTAAGAAACTAGAGGTATCAACTGGAGGCTTGAAGGTTTAAGTTACGTTCCCCCTGTTGCGTGCGGGTTCCCGGACAACGCTACACGATCAATGTGATCAAGCGAATGCCAACTTTATTCCCGAATAGCTCGGCTTATATACATAGTGTTCCACCCGATTGTGCAAGCCCATTGACTGCAAGCAGCTGTGCATGCATGTGCCTCTACATGATTGGTTGCTCAATGCTGAGCATGCGCAGTACATGCGCATGCGTCAGCCCTCTCCACTTCCGTGTTTACATCTGACTTAGAGCCACGTGGCCTTTAAGTCAATCAGGTCTGGATTGCTCACAACATGTCCGTTGTCTTCCCACATCCCCCCACGAGATTCCTGGTGATGTGAGTACAGGTTAGATAGTAGGTCTAGTGTAAGAAGAGAGGTTGTCCTACTTCCTTTTTTTCCCCCTTACCAACACCAATTTCATGAAAAATGTATGTATAATCCTAGAACTAGGAACAAAAACTGACGATCTTGTCGCCTCTCTATGGTGTGTTGTCAGCCTCTCCTTTAATCCCAGATTCTTCTCTCTCACACTTTTCTCCTTATGAATCTTGTGATTCATTTCTGGATGGCTTTACACTTGCAGCAGAAGGAAGGAAGGAGAATTCATCCTTTCTACTTGCTCTAGACCCTAGCAATTAGGGTGCTTTCTGGATCAGAGGAGTTTTCTAGTTAGGTTTAGGATAAGGCATATTTAAGCCAAAGAACACAGTAAATAAAAGTAATTTTCCTTGTTTGCTCCTCAAAACAATCCATAGTTTTTTGTCCTAGCTGTGTTCCTAAAAAAACAAAGAGGCGAAACAGTGATTCCATTCTTTCAAAGGATAAGACGTAAAAAAATAAAACTATGAAGTTTGCCAGGTGAACCTACCTAATTTCTGGACTTAACAGCAACAGAGCAGTGTAATTTCACACACATTCCAGTGCTCCAAGTTTCTTAGAAACACCAGAACACTTCCTTTGATCTAACTCTACCGGAAATGATGAACTTTCTGAAAATTGTTACCATGGAACTGCATGGTTTCTTAGAAAATTTAAAGCCGGTGAAGAGGAAAAAAAAATAAATCCCTTGTGTATCTTGAAAAATGGAAACTTTTAAAGCAATTTATTAAAAAACAATTGTATAATTTCTGTTTTCAATGTATACAAGATTTATTTAAAAGCAAGACAAAAATATGCTAAAAAAATGTAATAATTCATTGAAAAGGGTGAAATTTTGCATACGCTCTGTGCAATTCAGACAATTTATTAACATGGAGCTCATACACAATCACGAATATAGATAGTTCTTCATTCCACCCATGCCTCAAGCTGCCCAGCTATAAGCAAACTTATCTGACAGCTACTAAGTGAGTTAGCTCTGCCTGCTGCGAGCCCAGGCTAAGCCTTCCCCAGGAGTAAATATATTAGCTTGGGCTTTGCATTTAGCTTAGCGCTGGCCATAACACAGCTTGTGGAGCACAGCTGGCTCATCAGGAAGGCAGAGCAAAGCATGACGGAGTGGGAGCCTTGCCTGAGACAGGTTTGTCATGAAACTGCACCTTGAGTGACTATATTACAATGCGACCTGTCTTCTCATATGCTGGACATTTTATTTTATAGTAACCTGTGAAGTGACAAACATAAATGATTCACATAAGTTTGACTAGTTCAAATTGCATTTTAGTGAGTCTTGATTAACACGAGACAACAGTAATTAATCATGGTGGGGCAATAATGACTTTGGAGTTACTGACCTGCAAAATCTGTCTTCAAGAGATAGTGTTACAGTTATTGTTTGAAGTCAGCGTCTCTTTTCAGAGGGCCAAAGCTCATTATCTTACAATTTCTTTTAATTTGTATTTCACATAAAATACAATAAAGCAATGACAAATTAGCTTCCATCTCACAGAAGCCAAAATAAGGGAAACTATCAATTCTGCAATGTCTTCCTTAATGACCAGTTTTCTCCATTGCAAATTTGGTTTTGTTTTGCTAGTGCTTTCCTACTGCAGAGACATCTGGTACTGATTTTTCTTCTGTTGAGTTACACAACTTCAGCTTTACCTGAAGTATTTGCCTTAATGCATATATTTTTTGAAAAGCTAAGTGTGTTCTTGGTGTGTTTTATCATTACTACTACATGAAAGAAACACACTATAGTCCATTCCAGCAAAAACAGATTACTCGAGTTGTTAACAATATGTATTGCTTACCTTACTTCCTACTGTGAACATTAACATTTTGCTATATTTTTTGCCATCTGAGTGATGGCAAAGCCATCTGATGGCTTTTTTGCCATCTGAGTGAAAATCAATGATGAGGAAAAAGGAAAGTACTATTTATAGAGAACTCTGACACCTTTTATGAGAACCTATCTTAGCTCAGTCCCTATGATGTCCTATAAAGGGCAAGACAATATCTAGATTTGAAGAACTATATGTTCCTACTTCCACTGCTGGTACATGCCTGCCTGGTCTTGAAATGCAAGGTAGTGAGACTGTTTTTATAAATCAAAACTGTGTGTTATCAATGTGTATGTCATCCAACTTTCATCTACAACAATTATCAGTACACTATAAAAAAGTCATGATTGCATAATCTCCAAACAAAAAAACCTCCAGGTTTTAGCTCATATCACAATGATATTATTCAGCTTAACATTTTGTGGGAAACGGGTGCCTCTGTCAAAAAGAAAATATGGAAATCCTGTTAAGGTCTTTAGGGAGGCCAGTTACAAGGGCTGTTAGTTATATTAACATCCCAATTCATGGTTTCAGAATACACAATATTTCAGCCTGTATATTCAACTAAATAGATGCTGAAATGCTAGACTAAAAAAAATAAAAACAACAACAACAAAAATCTGGTCTGTGTTTCAATAAGAACTAGTCTTTTTGAATGCTCTGACAAGAAAAAAAAGTAATGCCTCTTAGGTGTATTCATAGATACAAGAGCCCTGCAAAAGCTGTTGCCATCTCTCCTCCTGCAGCACCACTCACTGGAGAAAGAAGTAGGTGCTCCCTAACTCCGTGAGCTAAAGTAAGCAAAGCTTCTTCCACCTGTGGCGAGGAAGCCAGTCAGCAAGTGATCTACCAGCCCTCAGCACAAACTACGTCTGGTCTCTCCTGCTGGCTGATTAGAGCAGGAAAGGACCAGCAGCAGGGTCGAAAGCGGTATGTGTGCTCTGACTGACGCAGCTCAGAAGGCTGGCAAACTCTGTAGGTGGATGGAGTACAAACACGTCATGGAGGGAAGGATAGCATGAACCACTGAGCAGACTTTGGTTATGATCAGAGGTGGCAACTTCAATAAATTCTCTGGAGGAAGACGTTAATGAACAGAGACAGAGTGTGAGGAAGGGTGAGAGGAAGCTTTGTTCTGACCAGCGGCAGAAAGTTGCTGCTCTTCCAGCACTTGCTTGAAGTAGGACATAGGCAATGACCGATAGGCTCCCGTATATTTTCCAGTGTGATCCTTGAGCACTGCTTCAAACATATGATAATTACTTGATTCTAGAATACAGATCAGTAAAATCTGAGACCAGTTAATACTCAGGTTTCAAGTGTGTAATTCTGAGAAACACTGCAGTTTACACATGTTCACTCTACAGCTACAGAAGCAGAATTTTTTTAGGCAAAAAAAAAAAAAATTGAGCCTAGTCCCTCTGCCATATCTTCATGGTAAAAAATTTACAAAATATTGCTGACTTCAGAAGGTAATCATGCCGGCACAGTGAAACTTGTAGGATAACTGAAGTTCATTTTAACTGTAGCTATGCAATATTTTCTGTCAGAAATGCTGATCTGTCTTGAGGGAGGCGTGCATATTTTTCAAAAACTGTGTGTCCTTCTCAGTGTGCTGATGAAAAGGAGTGATCTTTCATCTGATTGATACATAATTTGAATGTAGAACTTTTTGTTGTAGGATGCTATTGACTCCTAAAAGCCAGGGCTCAAGCATCTGCCATGGATAAAAACTGTACAGCAGATTCAGCAGAACCGAGTATGGACTGGGAATCAGCCACTCCAGTTCACAGATGAGCGTACTGACATCACCAACGAAGGTGGATTTGCATCAGGACAATCTTAGTAATCTTAGAAGTGTATGGACACACATCCCTTCTGCCAGACCTGCTGCAGAAGCAGCGATCTACGTCAGTGGGGTGGTAAGGAAAAGCTGAAGAGGTGATTCAAAGACCCTGTGAGAGTCTGCTTAAACCAAACCTACAAAATCATCCTTGTGTTTGTGATTTAAGCAGATATCTAGGTATTATTAATTTGGATGAGATCTTCAATGAGCAGCATTTTATACCACATTTAACTTCTGGATACTGTTAGGGAAGGAAAAATTGACTAGATGAGTCACAGTCCTGATCGTTTAAAATATTATATTATTGACTCAATTATTTGTCATACTGGAAGTCATTTGAGTCCAGAGCACTTTGCAAGCATACTATGCTTCGACAGCAACATTTCTTTCTTTTTTTTGGTTATGTTAATAACATCTAATACATCAAATTTGTAGCTTGTAACTTAGGCTTGAGGCACAGCTTTAAAGGGTGCTAAAGCTCTTGCAGTGAAAGCACAGCAGTGGTCCTAAATTTGCACCATACTCCAAAATCTTCATTCAGACGGAAACAGCCAAATTTTCTACCTCTGTTGATTCTCTAGTTAATGCAAGCAGAGCTATACTGCTCTGACTTCACATGCCTCTGCTGGCCCAAAGGAAGGTCATATCTTTTTTACAAACCTCCTGTAAATCAAAGGCACTTCTTCTGTCTGATAAACCTTTTGCTAGGAAGACAGGCTTAAGTTTGGTTTTGGATTCCACATGGAAAAATATACACCTGCCTACAGTAAAACCTGGATATTTTTTCTAATGGTACCTGCTTTTCTTGGTGAGATGGACGCAGCTGTGGGTCAGGAGCACCATAGTGTGTCACATATGTGTAACAGGTTTTTACCATCTAACTGTGAGGCTGCAAATCTACTTGGATCTAAATCTGGCATGTCTCAGTTAGAATCAAATCATCAATCACCTTGCATGCAGCATCTGTGAAATATTTTTGGTTTCTTGACAAAGGATTTCAATATTTCAGTTTGGGCATAAAAAGATATAAAAATGGACCCAGACATCCCTTTCTGTGTGACGACACAAACAACGATTCTTATTACAATTTTAAAATTTAATCCTAAAAAGATGTATTTTAATTTATTTTTAATGAAAATGATAGATTACCACATTAGTGCAAGATAAATAAGGAAGTGATGATTTTTTAAGCTATTCAAACTTCAGTGGTTGAATCCTCTGTAAAGGGTATTTCATCACCTTTCTAGAAGCAGTTGTATTAGAAATGACATTCCCTTAAATGGAGGGTTATAACCTTATGAATTTGCTCCAAAGGAAATGTTATTATATTCATCCAAAGTTAGAAGAAATCTTTTGTGGGTGGAAGTCAATGGAGCACTATGGAAATTAGAAGCATGAAGTTGAATTACCCTTTATAATCGCTTTTAAAATGTTTTAAAATGTTAATTTGCCCATAGTTTTTGTCCTACAGGCTTCAACTTTGTTCTGCTATGTATGTTACCTTCTGTGGGGTCAATAGGATAACTCCTAGTATGTATACTGCAGATTAAAGTTATTACTATCAAATTAGGTAAGTAGCAAAAGAGTTAACCAAAACAACAATTTAGCAAATAAATACAAGAAAGCCATTCCATAAACAAGATCAAGTATTGCCTTCTCCTGTAATGACTGGGGATAATGATCAGTATGAAAGTAAGTTATTGTGAATGAAGTCCATTTTACCTATAACAGGGAATAGAACCAAGACTATCCCAAAAAGAAAATGAGATTGGACTGCATTATTTAAATGTCCGGGCTTTGACTATGCAGCAAACATAAGTAATAAAAAAATGATCCTATTATGCAGCTATTAAATTGTTCTTGACGTATTTTATTTCTTAGGAGTTGCAATTCTGCCTTTCTTGGCATTGATAACAGCAAAGATCCTAAAATAATGAGTCAGAATTGAACGATTGGCTTAAAAACATAACAGTATGAGAGTTTCCTTAAAATAGTATTTTGTGGTATTGTTTTGATTTGGTTTTGGCTTGGGATATTCACGTTAGGAGTTTTCTTCATAATACTTCTAGACTTTTCTCTAAAATACAAGAAACTTATCTTTCCAGATCAAAACATGTTTCTTTCTAATATTTCCACGTCTCCCAGACCTGGAGACTCGATAGAACCATCAAACTTCATGAGACTAAGGAGCGGCAGCCCTGTAGTACACAAAACAACATGCAGGTGCTCTGGGTCATTAAAATTCCATTTCCTGTTTCCCCTGCATTCCTCCACCAAAAAGACTGTTCTCTAATAGAGCTATAAATTCCATGTCCTGCATTACTGAGGCTCACTTCAAAGAGTATAACTAATTTAAATAGAATTTCTTTGTATAAAATCTGCTAGTGATGTAGTGGTTTGTGCCTAGTATGTCTCAAATACACAAAAAAAATGCCTTTATAGATTATTGGAATACGGGCTGAGACGTTGCTATGGTTGTAAAAGATGGATGCAATGGAAAATCTCTGACCACTGAACAGAGAGAATATTTAGTCTGCACTTCAGGTTGTACTGCTGTCAGGTATGTCGTTAAGCAAAATAAAAAATCGAAAACTCAGCCAAGTCCAGAAGTCTTAGGTAAAAAAAACAAAACAAACAGGCAGAGATCCAAATTGTTGCGCTTTAAATTAGATTTGCTCTTCCTTCTCCTTCAGTTTACTTTAAGGCTTCTGTATGTTGAGCTTTGAGGGTATTACGTTCTCTGACATGATAGAAACAAAAATATTTTAACAGTCAAAATTCCTTACCATAAATGTAAGATGAATTTTTTGGGGGCCTCTTTTCTACGTTAATTTTGACAGTCACCAGCATTCTCTACTTCTCTGGCAGGGACTAAGTTATTAACCGCCCAGAGAGCTCTTTGCTGGGTCACGTTACAGAGGGAGGAATTTCTGAGGCAAGAAGAGACGTTAACAAAGTTGTCCTTTGTATGATTCCTCCAAGGATATTTCAGACAGATGGTAAAATATCCCAAACAGTTTATCAATATGTGCCCACTGAAAACCAGCAGGAAGTGACCAAAATGCAGCAAGAGAAGAAAAGCGATTCTACAGAATCTCAGGTCTCCAATTTCTCTCCTTAAATCTCAATTTCTAGCCTTTGAAGACTGCTAACAAATATCAATTCCATACATGTTACTTTCCCCAGAAGTAACCATCAGTCCCTATATTCCTATTCCAGGTTTCCTGGAACAAGATCAGTTCCTTCAACACATGCACTTTAATGAGGCTGTCTGAATTTATATTAGCCTATCTGAAATTTTGTCAGACAGATTCTTCTTTCACAAGTCCTGGAGGAATCACTGAGAACATGCAGTACCCACACATTTTAGGTACCCTCCTATATGCTGTCTGTAGCAGCCCAGAGCGACAATTACCGAAAAGGTTCTTAGGGATGTAGGAAGAAGAACAAGGGACAGGACTATATGGAGAATGTAGCTACCAATTTTTAGCAAATCTTCACGAGCATGTGTGCAAAATTCTTCAGAGAATTATAGCTAAATCAGACTTTGCTGCATATTAGCAGAATAGGCAAAAACGTATCCCCCTGAAGACTGCTTTTCCCACTCTCCTCCTGCCAAAGTCAAATTTCAAACTAGGGCTTCTTGAAAAAGATCCTGCTTGAAAGTTTTCACCTAGAGCACTATTTTATTCCCTGTCACATTCTTGAATATGGCTACTGTGGCTGAAAATAAAGAAAAAAATGTTGAGGTGAGGTAATCCTCCTCCACAGATATCTTCTGCATTGGTTTGATGTTTGTTGTAACTAAAGACATTGAAACAACAAACAATGAGTAAGACAGATAAGGAGAAACCTGGTGGATAAGGTATTGAAAAAATACGAAAAGTACAATGGCCTGTGCAGGACACACCAGTGACAAAAGACAACATTTTGTCTGCTAGATGTTGTTAGGCTGTCAGCATACTCCTTTATCCACTATATAACTCCATCTTCTTACATCTCACGCTGTATCTCTTCATATCGTTCTTTTTTTAGAGACTTATACACAAGAGTTAAAAATATTTTTTTTTTCCATTAGGACTTTTCAAGCCTTTTAGAAATCTGTGAAACAAACTGCCAAAATCAGCCATTCAATCCACGCAGTTAAAAGCAACGAGGTGCCTATAGCTTTACGTAAACAAACAAACAAACAAAAAAAGAATGCATTGGATGGTCAAATAAAATTTGTTTATGGATAATAGAAGTAACGGCCCCAAAAGGTGGTCTAATTGAACTTGACCTCTAGGCAAGATTGGCTACATTTATATCACTCTCCCCAGATGTTTCTCTAATCTGTTCTCAAAGACATCCAGTAGTGGAAACACTTCACTTATCTCACTGTTCCAGTGCTTCAATATTGCTGTTGTTAATAGTTCCTCCTAAAATTTAATCTCAGCCTCTCTTACTGCAAATTAAACCCATTGCTACTTCTGTAATTCATTGTCGATGTGCAAAAGACTGACACTTCCTTCCACAGTACCCCAGACTTTCACATACTTGAGGACTATTACATCTCTCAAAGCTTTTATTTTCTTGGCCTAAATAATTCCCATTTGTTCACTTTTTCATCACAGGTTTTATTTCCTAGACCTCTGGTCTTAATCGTAGCTCTATTCAAGATTCTTTTCAGAAGATCCAGCTTCTCCTTTTAAACACCTTTGCCAAAACAGGAAACACTATGCTACATGGAACATTTCCATTTCTGGGTAGAGCTTACTTCACAGGTTTAACAAGCTGCAGTTATTTTTATGCAGTCCTGCATGGTCTGTGTCTTTTTTGCAACAGTGGAAAATATTGCACAACAAGGCAAAGGTTGAAACATTAATGNCCTTTGCCAAAACAGGAAACACTATGCTACATGGAACATTTCCATTTCTGGGTAGAGCTTACTTCACAGGTTTAACAAGCTGCAGTTATTTTTATGCAGTCCTGCATGGTCTGTGTCTTTTTTGCAACAGTGGAAAATATTGCACAACAAGGCAAAGGTTGAAACATTAATGTTCAGCTTCATGACATGCAGTATTCTAGATCCACGAAACATCCTCTTGCTCACGTTCCTGTGTTTGTGTCACTGATAATTCTTGCCCTTATTCCTGTAAGACTCACTCCGAGTGTTCCTCAGGCTGCACCAGACTGAGCACAATAGAGTACTAGCGTATCAGTACAACAGATTCTTTCTGAATTCCTATCAGGTTTCATATTTTTTTTTCCCTCCCTGAGCTCCCAGCTTAGCATTTTAAACTCATTTCATGTATGAGTCCAAAAGCTTTGGAAAACTACTTGCTCTTCTGACTACAAGATGCTGATAACCATATCCAGAATTAGTCTTGGCTGCATGAAATGAAATTTAAGCACATGAATCCACTTGAGCAATACATAAAACTGCTCAATTGCTTAAGAAATGGGCAGTTCACACACACACCTAAAACTAAGAATATAATCTAACCAAACTTCCCCTAAATTGGGACTTAGGTGTCTAACAGCTACGTGGCAATCTAGTCTACCTGTTTTCCTAATACCGTACACAAAATTAATTGGATGTCTCCTGAATTAGCTGGCAAAATTCTATGAGACTAAACTTAGTTACACACTCTTGTACAGAAGTGTCTATTCTTGAAGACATCTCCTGCCTTGAGCTTCCTATTAATCCAGAGTTAGGTGTACAGTCCTTAGGTTTTATGAAGGTCTCTGGAGAAGCCTGATTACTGTTAGGAGTAATCTTACAGTCTGACTATAAAGTAGACTGTCTCCTAAACGTGCTTAGGAATTCGTGACATTTTCTGTTTATGAGCCAGTAAGAGTCTAATGGCTGTAATTTAAAAACCACATTAATTGCAAATAAACGGCTCAAAGGACCAATACAACACTAGTGTACGGATGTCTTCAGGCCAGCTCTGCTGCACTGGAACCCACCCATCCTCACAGTCTCTAATTTTCCAGTTAAGGACCTATATTAAGGAGAAGACTGAATTGTCAGAAATCTTTTCTTCTCCCCTGAAAGGAGACTTTAGGTGCTTATATTAGGAGGAATGGGCTACAGGTTATGCCTCTTGGCAGAGACGTGCCTAAATTAGGTGGACTGAACTCCATCCTAAAATTTAGTCACGAAACTAGGTACTAGGGTTCTGCTAGAGTGCACATCTAGCAGAGATG
Organism: Steatornis caripensis; assembly: GCA_013398225.1. Taxonomy (NCBI): domain Eukaryota; kingdom Metazoa; phylum Chordata; class Aves; order Caprimulgiformes; family Steatornithidae; genus Steatornis; species Steatornis caripensis. Next base: position 577,716 of record VZSC01002183.1, on the reverse strand, counting down.
TCATTTTTGCCTATGCAGATCACCTCAGTGCCTGTTTTATATGAATGTCTATGCTGTAGGACCCCTGTAACTTAGAACTGAAGATTCTAGTTAAATACAGATGTTATTAATCAAAGTAGCATACCTAAAACATTATTCATTTTCACAGCTCTTTACAGACATGAACTAAGTCAGGCACCTTTCGCAGTACACTGAAATCCCAAGTGACAGAGAGCTGATGATCTTTCAGTGAAAACTAGTTAAAAAAGCATGTGGTTATACACAACAAATAAATTATAGCATTCTGCTGAATAGGAAAGAGATGAGAGAATTTCTACCCATTCATACCTGGACAGATGAGGATATAGCGTTATTATTAATGATTGTGTAATAGTGCAATAAATTCCATGTAAGACCTTAAAATTGCCAAAGGAAGGGTAGAATCTGTCACGTTAGGCAGTATGAGTTTTATTTTTCTTACAAGACATCTCAAAATGCCTAGGAAATTTCCACTACACGAACCTCATGAAATGAATAATTAAATTAATGAACTCTTGCCCTCAGTAGGTGGACTTAACTGCCCATAATGCATGATTTTTACATCAAAACACACTAAGCATGAAAAATGTGTATGTCTTTGCTCTGATTTGAAATCTTGGAAACTACTTCAACTCCTCCCCCAGCCTCCAGCTGGTGCTTTTGTAGTAATAATATTTGACTTTAAGCAACAAGAAGCGAGTTCAAGAGAGGATGTTAGTTCAGCCAATGTCATATCCAGGTACAAGTGAAATCTGATGCAGACATGTGTAAAAGGAACAAGCTATGAACTGAAGCTGCATTTTCTTGAATTAGATGCAGATAGAGACATTGATATGACTTGAGCTCTGCTTCAGGAGACCTAGTTCAGACTCTTACAAAGCCTTGATTAGTTTTTAGAGACAAAAAAATGTGTTATTACAAAGGAAAAAGCAAGCCTGAAATTAAGTGTTGAGAATGTCATAAATTCAGTGTATCTAGAGAAATAGTCTATTTTGTTTCCCTGCTAGAAGTAAATATTCTTAATCTATTGTTTCCTAGAGCTGTGTGGAATCTATACTTAAATATTGACAGAAAATATATTTGGCAATTGCAAACGTAATATTGAAAAAGAAGAGTGGGGTGGGGAAGGAGCAGCAAAATCAAAAGAACTTCAATAACTATGTGAACATTGCCCACTAAGCTCCTGAACATGAAAAGAAATCTACAGAGGTGAAAAATAGATATGGGATGAAATATATTTTTTAAAGTGTCCTACTTTCGAGAGACCACTTTGAAATATTGAAGGGATTGCATTGTTTGTTTTCAGCTCTTTAGAAGATATGCTAACTGAAAACGAATTGTTAAAGTGGTCATTTCAGAAAGTGTTTATAAGTCAAGTTGATGTTCTGGTCTTAATTTTTTTGCACTACCAAACTTTTTAAATTTCTATTTTTTAATGCTTTCATCTTCTCATTACTTTCATGTAATACGTAAGAAAGAAACCCTTTCTGATTATCAAACAATATAAGAGAACATCAAAGTAGAAACTGCTGCATATAATCAGAAATCAGCCAGAACCAGGGCCCATGCAGGTGTCTAAGGAAGGGTATGAGAAAGAACACAATGTGCATATAGTAAGATTTCTTTGGAATTAAATTTCTGGATTGGTGGTTATAACTTTGTATTGAATATCCTTTTACAAGTTTCACTTTCATGAATTTGTCAACTCACTTTCTGTATTATGTAAAATTTTGACATTTACAACAACTGATAGGAATTAATTCCAAAGTTTAATAATACATGCCATGGAAATGTACCTCTGTTTGCTTGTTTCAAATCTATCTCATAATTTAATTTAATTTCCATTAATTTTCATAATATAATGATCAAGAAATAATTGTTTTCTATGTACTTTCTCCAGGCTATTCTGTGTTATTAAAGACCTGTTTAACATATTTTCCAGGCTGAAGAGTCCTCATCTATTTATTTGTTCCTCATATAAAAATTCATTCACTCTTCTTTGCCTCTCTTGCAATTCAACTATATCCTTTTTGAAATTGCCTGACCAGAACAGTAATCAAGATATGGGCATGCTGTGGATTGTATAATGGCATAATGATGTTTCTTGTTCTGTCAGGCATTTATTTCCTAATGATTTATTGCATTTTACTTGCTGCTTTGATAATTACTGAACACTGAGCTGATGTTTGCATAGAAATTATTGACTTGACATACAAAACATTTTTCATAGTTCAGATCATATCGTTGTATATTTGAATTTTTTTGGTAAAAGCTTTGGCAAAGCTTTTTGGAGACTGTGACAGCCTGTAGCAACTGGATGACTCTTGGGTTTGTGCAGAATGACTCTTTTAAAGAATTCTAGTGGGTTTGTGAGATGTGACTTCTTCAAAAGCCAATGATTGATTCTGCCCTAGCATATCACATGTTGCTGTGATTATATGTGTGTATCTATGCAATGTCTGTGGTCTATTAAACTTTACATCATTGTTTTTCCAGTATAGAAAACAGATTTCTTATTTGCAGCTTTGGAGGATTTATTTTAGAACTACTTTTTTTAATTGCTTTTATGTTTGTCACCCTCCATACCTTCTCTGCTGAAGCAATTGTAGCAGTAACACACACACCACAGTTAAATAGGTCAGCTATTTCATACTTCGAAGAATATGATCTGGATCAAGTTGTTACTATTCATTTCACTGGTTTATTCTAGGATCTTTTCTAAAGACACTTCAGTTTGAGGCAGATCTTCCAGTAAGTGGCTCACAAACAGGGCTTCTGGCCTGGATACCTCCTTTACGTACTCCGTTGTGAATATAGATGCAAAGAAGTGATTCAGCTTTTCTGCTACAGCCTTATTTTCTTTAACATTCCTTTGCACTTTGATCACCTATTGACTCTACATATTGTCTGGCAAGTTTCCTCTTTCTGATCTGCTTGAAAAGGATTTAATGTTAGCTTTTGTGCCTTGCACAAGTTTTTCATCAAAATCTATTATGATATGCTATGTTGTATTTCTACATTTAACTCACCAATTTGCATCCTTTTGTGTTTGTTTCTTTTTTCAGTGGAACATGACTTCAATATTTTGAAGGATGTCTTCTTACGTTTAATAGCGTCCTTTATCTTGCTGCTTGCTGCTGCTTACTGCAAACACAGAGTGCTTTTACTTAAAAATAAGATGTCTTTGGCTCTGTGGAGGAGTGCTTTTTAGCCTTCTGTTGTTGTAGTTGTGTTAACCACTATACATTTGGTCTCAGCCTTTACTGAACTGTCTTTAAATAATCACTTTGCTGTTTCTT